>VDFB02089959.1:29458-148299 GCA_007258455.2 Sequoia sempervirens
AGGTCCTTAAGAGAGGGAGAGGGGGTAGGAGGGAGAGATGAGAGAGAGAGAGAGGTAAAGAGATAATATTTAAATATTTTATATGTTAGTAATAATAATTAGTTATATAATATTTTATATATTAGTAATATACATATATATATATATATATATTAACTAAAATATAGAAATAATATTTAAATATTATACATAATAATATAATATATTATATATTAAATTATAAACTATATTGTATATTCTCAAGTAGATATATTAAAATAAACTATAAAATATTTATTACATTTTATAAATCATATATTATAAAGTGTATATTTTTTTTAAAATAATATATAAACCAAATCGGATATCCGTTTTGAAACAGGATATCGATTTATTTATATATGATTTAAAATATATATACACTATAATATATGATTTATAAAATGCAATAAAAAACGGATATCCGATTTGAAACGGATATCTGATATTTCTAACACATAATTTATTGCCTAGGGATTAGCCTCGGGCTTGCTTTGGTATTTGGCTTGGACATGCCAATCCTAAGAAGTCAACGCAAAAAACGTGTTTGACAACTTACCTTGTTTTTCTAGACTTCGTCCATGTGGCTAACGACTTTATTTTTAGCCAAAATTGATGAAACAAAAAGGATTTGTAGAAGAGACTTTCAGCTTTCCACCAATATAAATTATTCTTTACTTTGAATTTATTAAATAATTATTATTCATTTTCTATTAGAATTATGACTAAAGTCTTGATTGATAGTTGATTGAAAAACATCTATAACTTTCAAAGCAGATCACATTTTTTTGAATCCAAAATATGTGTCACATTCTATGTTTCAGATAATTATAGGATTAAAAAATTTGAATTTTATGAGGTTTTAACCAAGTTAAGGTGGTCGACATCTTAGTTTTATATTTTTAAAAGTTGTAATAAAAATTCATAATTAATTATTTACTTGGAAAAAATTACAAACAAATATGCATCACATTCAGACATGAGTCCTCTACTTATATCTAAAATCTCATAAAAAATATTATCATTTTATTATGGTTAAGGTGGTCAAACAGCACCTACTTCTTATTTTTTTCCTAAAATTTAAGTAATACTGCATTGAAATTTCAAATTTTCACCAAATAGATTTTGTTTAAAAAAAAATAAACCTAGTAGTTTAGAAACTACATTCAATTTCCCACATATTCTATTCTTACATGTTTTTTAAATAATATAGATAACTTATTCAAATTTTACGTCAAGTTTCCTAACTCTGATTTTTCTGAATTTTCATTGCCACTTAAGGACCTGTTTGGCCCATCATGATCTTGCACATACCCTACCTTTCCATGATGATTGATCTTGAAATTCTGCAACAAAACAAGTAGAATCTTCCTTTGGATGTATTTTGAAACTAAATTGACATCTTGCAATGATTAAACCCTAAGTTGCTTGACTTGAGATGAAAGATAAATGATGAATGAAGTTATGTTATGATGAATTGGATCCCTAAGGCTGATATGGAGAAAAATTAAACTTGAAACCTAATTTTTCCCGCTTAAACCCTAAAAAATGGCACAAATGGGACTCATTCGACTCTAATCGTGAATGGGTCCCACTTATATGGGACTAATTCACCACTAATGGTGAATGGGTCCTAGAGGGGCCATTTTTGCTAGCTAGAATGTTGAGAAGAAAATCATGTTTATGTGATGACTATGTTAGGTATTTCATCAGATTATTCCTTGGGATGCATGATATGAGTTAATAAGGGACTATTAATGATGATGTGAATGTCAAATAGGGCTTGAGACAAAAAATTCAATGTGAAAGTGTGATTAAATACACTTTACAACACTAAAATGAGCTCCAAATAGCCTAGGAAGGCATAAAAACCAATGTGAATGTGTGGGACACTTTACAACACTAGTTTAACATTAAGTTTAAGTTATAAGCATTGTACATTGATGTGATAATTTTATTAAACATATTTCATAATGTTGAATTAGGGATAAATGGGTTCATTAAGTCTAGAAAAGTGTGAAAGTATCTTACAACACTTTACAACACCTTTACAAGACATCATTAAAATCATGTTATTTGATTTGCAAGGGTCCAAGACCTAGTGTGGATGCATAAAATGCCTCACAACACTTGAATCAAGGCCTCACTAAGTCCATTTTATCATGAATTATTCCCATGTCAAGCAAAGGTTCCTTTTTTCTACAACATAGTCCTCATCACTTGGGACACTTATTCCATGCACACTAGACACTTTCCCACACACTTGTTAAGTGAGCTCACAAGTATTGCACCTTTGGAGGGATAGTTAGAGTTTCACTCCTACCTTCTCACCTCCTCATCCTTGTCGATATATGCAAGAATTTTTCACATTATTATACACTCTTTATTGTATATTTATAGACATACTATTGTTCTTATTTTGACATACTATTGTTCTTATTATTTGTTTCTTTGGTAGTGTATGCTTGTGCCTTTCAATTGTAGTTAGTGGATAAGGGAATTGTAGTTTCTTTAGTTTTAAGTCCTTCGTTGCTTGCTAGCTTCACCAACTTCTCCTGTTATATGTTGGGGAGGGGAACCTAAGATGATCCTATCATCCTTATCTTCATTACAAGGAATTGTTTGTCCTTTAGGGAGGATACTTATGATACTTATAATGGGAGGAGGATCTTGATATCCTAGCTCTTTGGTATCTTTAGTTGGTATTTGATCTAAAATTTGTTGAGTTTCATGTTCTCTTATTGTATCACATTCTTGTTTACTTAAGATTATGAAACATTTGGTAGTGTATACTTGTGCCTTTATTGTTAATCCTTATATCATGTGTATTCTCTTATGCCTATATTTGTTTGTCATAGGATCTTGATGGGGCTTGATCACCCCTCTTGATTGTTGTCATCCTATCTTACAAGCATTGGTACATTTGAATCCCTCTCAATGCAAGTTTGTCTACTTTAGTGTGAGTTTAAAGAAAGTTACTCCTCTCACTAAAGTGGGGGATAAATGTAGTGATGGAAAATGTGTCCTGAGACATTTTTGAACTTTTTTGGGCCCTCCCTATTAAATTAAGCTTTTAAAATGATTCCTCGATTTAGTGTTATAATGTATTTAACACATTCACATTAGATATTCGACCCTTATAAACTAAATGAACCTAGTTGTGCCTTATTTAGGGTGTTGTAAAGTGTACCTTTACACTTTCACACTAATCTATGGTTTAATTAATTAATTTGGCTTCTTTATAATTTAATTGGCCTTATTTTACATCCACAAGTCTTATTTAATGCATCATTTTGAGATTAATCTTAACATTTACCAACATCCAATCATAATTCATGTGTTTTTGGATTGTATGGCCTAGATTTAGTGATCTGGGACTCATACACCACCTTGGGCATATGGTTCCCACCTAAGTTTTAGGGCCTCAATTTGGATTTCACAAAAATCTAAGCCTTTCTTGAAAAATGTGTCCTAAAGCTTAGCCTAATGGGAATCATATGCCACACCTGGTGTATGAGTCCCATTTAACTTAGAGCTAAATTAAATGCAAATTCTTGGTAGTATTTTATTCTATTAGATCTAATGTCGACTTGTAGTGTAATTTCAAGAAATTTGGCATAAACAAGTATAAATACAAGGTTATTTCACTCATTTTCACCTAAGACTTTCATGAGAGCATTCCTTATAGAAAATTTGGGCTCACAAGAGCATACAAGTGTTCACAAGAGAATTTGAGAGCCTGCAAGAGCTAATTATCAATTTTTTTGGAGCATTATTCAAGTATCGAGCATCATGTCAAAGTCATCAAGCATCATGTTTGTTTTTGAGCTAACATTTATGATGTAGGGTTTCATGATTCAAGGAAGCATTCAAGTTGAGATCCATATCATTCAAGCAAGATTCAAGATCCACATTCATGCTAGCCATTTCATACATGTTTACAACATCTTATTCAAGGGTTTGGTGAGTTGCAACATTGCATATTTGTTCATTCATCATTCCTCCATTCTATTTCATTTTATTTCAAGGTTTGATTACCAAAATGAGGTTTGACCAAGGTAAACCCCTTTCTACTAACAATTTTTTTCCCCCTCTCTTTAGTGTGTGATTTCTAGACTTAGGTTGAAGATAAATTGAAGAGCGAGATTGGAAGAATTTTTCATGTTTGCAAAGTTGTCAAAGTTGTTGCCTTGTTTACAAGATCACTAAAATATACCTACAAAGCATAATTTAGCATTTTCAATCCAAAAATTAGGTTTAGAAGGAAGAGCATAGATCAAAGAGAAGATTTAGACCTTGACCCTCTAAAAAAGCTAAGCAGGATTGATACACCACTTTTGGCATATTAGTCCTAGGATAGTGACTTTTCCAAATTTCAGGAGTTCTAGACTGATCATTGACAGATTTCTATTCCTACCCAGAAACCCTAATCTAGGACTAAATTACCCATCTTGGCATATGAGTCCTAGTGTGAATTAAATTCAACATTTATCAACTTTTAGACATTGTTTTGAGCTTCTACAGGTTTCTAGGTTCACCTCTATGTTTTCTCAATTTTTGTTCTAATTTGCATTCATTTTTCTAGGTCATTTACTTAAGTCTTGCACATTATTAAGTTTCATCATTAGGTTTTGCAAGTTGCTTTTCTTTACAAGCCCTAGCTTGGTGGTGAACCTCCTTTTACTCTTTGATCATACCCTAGGACATCCTATTACTGATCTCTTTCTCTCATTCTATCATTAGATTGAGATCTCCAAGGTATCCTTGAGTGAAATTTGAGTGAAATAGGCTATCAACCCTAGTTGTTCCATCACTTGAAAGGTGGAACCCTATTTCCATTGTTTTGAAGTTATAATGAGAATTTTCAAAGGAACCCCCCTTGAATGCTCATAGATGTAAAAAGATAAAAACAACAATGATGAACATGTAATATGCATTTTAACAAAATCTAATCCAATCCCTTAGCAAAATCTAATGCATTTAACCAAGGCTATGTATGTTGAGCACTCATAATTTATCATACTTAGCAAAATCTAATACCAAAATCAACATAATAACAAAATAATAGCATTGTATTAAGCATGTATGATAAGGTATGATAAAGAAACATAATAGAGTGAAGGTGAACCGTAGATTTTGGGGACTAGGAATGATTTTCCTCTTTTACTTAATTAGGGTCTTTCACCTAATGGAAAGAGATAGATCCCACACCCAAAATCTAGGGGGTTCACTCAAATTAAGATGTGTGTGTTGTTATTAAAGTTGAATGAGATAATCTAAGTATAACTAAGCTAAATAATTAATTGATTATGATTGCAAAACCTAAGAAGCAATTGATGTTTCAAAACATAGTGTTGATTGCAAAAGTGAACTAGAAACTTAAATAAATGATAACAAAAATTGATGAGATTAATTAGATTATACTTGGAGTCATATTTTTTTTACTGGAGGGTTCTAGAATATTCCAAAAATTAGTGTTAATGACTACTGGGATTGATTTTCCAGGCATGGTGAATCAGTCCTTCTTATGATGAAAAGTCATAGAAACAGGTTTCTAACTGTCGGGAGCTAAATTATGACAAAATCACTTTCTAGGCTTACAGGTGGGACTCATTCACCATCGGTGGAGAATTAATCCACCTATAGGAATCAACAAAATCTAGAGTTAATTCTATGTAGCTAGATCTGCACTTCTGCTTCCAACATGTGTCAACTTATGAAACTATCAGATTTGGGTATGAAAGTGACTTTTTGTTGATATTTTTCCTTGTTCAATGAAGAGATGACATGAATAACTTTGAAATGAAATATTCAATGATTCCTAAGCCTCTAAGATGTCTAAATTTTCAAACTCACAATGAAAGAAGGAGAAAATGTTGATGGTTAGGGCATGGGGGTTTGCCTCAGTCAAACCCTATTTAGGTAATTAAACCAAAATGATGAAAGAAAGGAATAAAACATGCAACAATGGAATAGATTACCTTTCCATGATGATAAATCTTGAAAGTTTGCAACAATACATGTAGAATCAGCCCTTGGGTGTCTTAGGAAGCTAAATTAATAACTTGCAATGTATGCGTCTTAGCTTGCTTGACTTGAGATAGAAAATAGATGATGAATGAATGATGTGAATGAGTTAAAGGATAGATAGATTGTAAAAATGAGTTTAGAGAGGTGTTTTTATAGGAAATTCACCTATTTTTCCCGTTAATACCTCATCACAGGTTGACACGAAGCAAAATTAAACTCAAATTTCACTTTTTTCCTGCTCAAAGGTCAAAATTGAGCCAAATGGGATTCATTCACGACACATGGTGAATGGGTCCCACCTAGATGGGACTGATTTTCCATGCATGGTGAATGGGTTCCACAGGGGCCAATTTGATAGCTCAGATGCTAGGAGTTAAGGAAATAAGGTCTAAAATGCAACCTTGTTAGGTATTTGATCAATTTAAGCCTCGAGATGCACAATATGGGTTAATATAGGACTATTAGTGATGATGTGAATGTAAAATAGGGCTTGGGACATAGAAATGAATGTGAAAGTGTGATTAAATACACTTTACAACACTAAAATGAGGTCCACATAGCCAAGGAAGGCACAAGAATCAATTTGAATGTGCAAGACACATTACAACACTAATTTACCATTTAAGTTTAAGTTATGAGCTAGGTTCTAGATTGATGTGAAGATGCAGTTAAATATGTTTTATAATGTTGAATTAGGAAGAAATAGGTTTATTAAGTCTAGAAAAGCATGAAAGTATCTTACAACACCTTTACAAGACATCGTTAAAAGCATGTTATTCACTTTGCAAGGGTTCAAGACCTAGTGTGGATGCATAAAATGCCTCAAAAAACTAGATTAAGACCTCATTAAGTCTATTTTATCACGAATTAATCCCTTGTAAAGAGAAGGGTACTTTTTTCTATGACACATTTAGCCCCCACTTTAGTGAGAGGATGAACTTGCTTCAAACTCACACTAAAGTAGAAATTCAAGAGAGATCCACATGTATAGATGCAAATGAAAAAGAATGACAATGATCAAGGAGGTTACACCAGCCCCCAGGATCCAAGATCCTAAGTCAAACCATCAAGATACAAAATCATGCAATGGAAAGAACTAGAAGAGAAGAAAAATGGGATAGAAAAGATGTACTCACTCTGGGGCCACAAAACTTTGGGTCATCTATGGGGTGAGAAGGCCACAACATACTCACTCTAGGGCCATGAAACTTCTAGTCATCCATAGGGTGAGAAAGTCAAACATGTGAGAAACATACGCTAGTTGGTATGCACTGAGAAATACAAAGGTGGCTATGGGGAAAAGTCATGTCGCTAGATGGGCTTCTTGCTCAACCATATCAAATTTATACCTCTTGATAAATTTAATAAGGCACCACAAAGGAAAATAGTTTTCAAGCTCCATGAGGTAAGGAAAACTTCATATGAATAATGGTCATAGACATTGTTAATGCAAAATAATGTAAGGATTGCAATATCTCATCTTAGGGAACATTGTTTTTAACATCTCTAAGCGAGGATAAGTGCAAAAGAAGTATCACGCTCTTGGAGAGAATCAAACCTAATGACTCCACCAAGAATAGGACTCATCACAAGAAGAAAGGAATCATGGAAGGAAATGTGAGTGGTGATGTAATGCCCCCAATTTAAAGCAATTATGAGCACTTGTATTGCGAGCAATTCCTTTAAAGTAGAAGAGAAAGAAGAAGACATGAGAGCTTACTCAGAAATCCCTATGCCAAGTCATATGTTTCTGATACACTACATCATGAAAGAGAGAAGTATGTCATATGCGAATCAACTTAAGGCTTTTCATCCACATCCTAAGCTTTCTCTTATGTATTCATGAAAGGTTAACGACTAGCCAAAGAAGGCAATGACAAGTGACATATGAGGACAAGGCTATCCAACCCCTTTCCCCCACTTTGATGAAATGCATGCTAGAGTGAAAATCAATAGCAATTAGAGGAATTAGATGCCCCCACATAGGGAAGCATACCAAACTCCTGAAAATGTTGTATTTTACAACTCAAAGTAGTGAATTCATTAGTGGAATGTCCATGAACTCTATGATATGCACAAAAGGAAGTCTTGGAATAGTATTTATTTCAAGTTCTTGGAGGGAGGGTGATCAAGTGATCTTGGAGGAGTCTCAACAAGATACCCTCTTGATCAAGAGGATAAGGTGGTCTTGTGGTTTGTTTGAAAGATACATCTTTCTTAGTAGTGGATGTCATACATACACTAGTGTCCCTAGATTGTGAGATTTTATTCTTCCCATTATAGGAAGGTATAAAATCTAATGAATTTGAATCATTAACATTTTGTGAGATGACATTGACATTAAGTGAAGATTTAATTGTGTGTTGCATGTTTGATGAAGGATGATGCTCAAGAGCACTATATGTTAAGGATGGTTTAGTAAGGTGTTGTGTGATATTGTTGATGGTGGATGAAGGTTTGGTGATCTTGATAATAGGACAATAACATAGACCATGAGTTGTTTGTTGTGTGAGAGGGTTGATAGGGTTGTGGATACCTTGTTCTTGAGCACGACATCCTTTTCCACTAGATCCCTATTGTTTCATAAGCTCCTAACCTTTTCCATAAAGCATTTTCATGGCTTTTGGATTGGGTAGTTGTTCGTTATTGTGTTCATCAAAGGTTTTTGTGTAGTTTGCTTCTTTGTCTAAAGTGGTTGAGCTGGATGCTTCTGAAAGGTCATTTGAAGTTGGTGTTGAAATGATTGTTGTTCTTTTCCCTTCTATGAATCTTTGCAGATGATTTTGTATTCACCCAACTTTGCTACCCTGAGTGGTGTTGAAAGGTGACCACTCTAACTTTAAGAGGCATAATGATTACCCTGAGTGGTTTCTTTGCAACATTGTCATATCCATTAATAGATAGAGAATCAGGTCGAATGGTAGATCTATGAATTCCAAGTTGATCCGAAAGAATCACACTACATACATTAAGATAGAACCATTGTCTATAAGAGTTATCCTTATGCCTATTGTTTCATATTGAGTAATGATCATGAAAGCTTCATTGTATTTTTGCAACTCTAAAGGAGGGAACTCATGTTGATGGAAAGTAATGTTTAGATTCATGCTATGGATTAAAGTTTCCACATCATTCATAATTGCACTAGGAGGAACTGCAATTTGTTGTAAGGCTGTTTGAAGAATAGTGTGGTAATTTGGTAAGTTTTGAAGTAAATCCCAAAAGGAAATCTTTGTAGGAGTATTCTTTAATTGTTCAACAAGATCATACTCCTTTTTGTATGGTATGTAATGAGGAGCACTAGGTAGATTGGGTAAAGGTAAATGGGTTGGGGTTGGTTGCAGCGGTTGTAGATTATTGTGAGTGTTATGTGTATGAGCAACAATATTATAACTCAGTTGTTGTGATACATTATTATTAGGTGTGTAGAGGATGAGTTGATGCTTGTGTGATGGTGGGTAAAGAATTAGGGGATTCTTTGGATATCCCATGAGGTATGTATGCAATTCATTGATGAGGGGGATCAAATGAACACTTGTGCATTCATAACCTCAGTGATCTTGATTTGATGAATCTCTAAGGAAGGACAATCGAGAATCACCGTTCTATCTAAGAGACATGATTATTGTTGTCATTTTCTAGCACTGTGATATTCTCCCTAGAAGGAGAGCATTTAGAAGAACAACAAGCTACATGTTTTTGACAAGTAGGGATAGGTTCTTCCAAAATGACTTCATCACTAATAGAGGAATGATCAATGATGGGAGTGTCAAGAGGGGGATGATTAGGAGAAGGTGTTAGTTGAATGTTGAATTTCATTAAAGTTTCATTATCTTGTGCTATGTTATCTACCCAACTAGGAGAGCTTGTAATGTGTTCATCCAAGTTTGAAGTGTGTAAAGTAGATTCATCACAAGTGAGAGAGGCATCAATAGAAGGATCACTTTGGTTTGTAAATAGATCATCCCAAATGTGAGGGGCATTAGGGAAGGGGGTGTCAAGATTCTCATGACTCTTAATAGGAATGTCTTCTAATACCAACATATCCTCTTGACATCGAGGAGGGATATTAGGAGATGGAAAAGTTTGATTGTCATGGTTATGGGGATTAGGTGAGGTCGTATTCAAGAATGTTTCTATGTTTTCATCATCTTGTTTTCTAACATTGTCCAAAGGGGAATAAGGAGATGGAAAATCAAGACCCTCCAAGCTTGTAACTTCTTTCACCAAGATTCCTTCATCACTAATAGGAGAGGTATTGGGAGAAGAAAAAGTATGATTGGTTTGATTGTCTACACTACCATTCTCACTAATGGGAAATGTAAGATTAAGGATTGTACCAATGGTTTGATCAGGTTTCTTAAAGTCTTCATTGTGGTAATCAAAATTAAACTCCTAAGAGGGAATTTTGTACTTATACAATCCACTATTAACAAAATAAAAGCCAAATATTTTGAAAGAAAACATGCTATGAAGAAAAGGAAAGAAAGTACAATGCAATGACTTAATTTAAAGAAATGCAAATTTCAATTTTTAAGTAAGCTAATTTTTTGTTTACACAATGCAACAATCTGAAAATGAAATGTTGTGAATGCAAAAGTGAAAATAAACAATGCATGAAATGAGCTAATTCAAGAGAGATTAAAAAAAAAACATTCTACATAAATGCAACTAAATGATATAGGTAGGTTAAGGCACCAAAAAAAATCCTAAAAACAAATTTCTGAGCTTTGTCAAATGTTGTTTCAGGGGTCAGAAGGGACTGATTCGCCCAGGGTGGCGAATGAGTCCTAGTATGGACTTTTTTCAGAAATTTTTAGAAATTTTTGACTGATTTTGATGATTTCTAAGTGCTATGATGCAGACCTAAGTGAAAAATGTAGAATTTTAGCTCTTTTCAATGATTAAAGATGCAACAATGCAGCCTATTATGCACTTTTTATGAATGCAAAAATTTGAAATCTAGCATGCAAATTAATCCATGCAAATCCTATTGCAAGGTTAATGCAAACCTAGATCTATGATGGACTCTAAAGAAAGTGTTTGAGAAGTAGGTTCACCAAAATGAACAGTAGATTTTGGGGACTAGGAATGCTTTTCCTCTTTTACTCAATTAGGGTCTTTCATCTAATGGAAAGAGATAGAACACACACCAAAAATATAGGGGGTTCACTCAAATTAAGATGTGTGTGTTGTTATTAAAGCTGAATGAGATAATCTAAGTATAACTAAGCTAAATAATTGATTGGTTATGATTACAAAACCAAAGAAGCAATTGATGTTTGAAAAAATAGTGTTGATTGCAAAAGTGAACTAGAAAGTTAAATAAATGATAACTAAAATTGATGAGATTAATCAGAGTGCACCTAGAGGTAGATTGTTGTTACTAGAGGGTTTTGGAATGTTCCAAAAATCATTGTTAATGACCACTAGGACTACTTATCCATGCATGGTGAATCAGTCCTACTTCTAATGAAAAGTCTTGGAAACAAGTTTCTGACTACTGGGAGCTAATTTTGACAAAATCACTTTTTAGGCTTATAGGTGGGACACTTTTACCATGGGTGGCAAATTATTCATGGAGAATTGGTCCTATTTCTAATGAAAAGTCTTGGAAAGAAGTTTTTGACTACCAAGAGCTAATTATGACAAAATCAACTTTTAGGCTTACAGGTGGGACTCATTCACCATGGGTGGAAAATTAGTCCACCTACAGGGATCAGCAAAATCTAGAGTTGATTTTGTGTAGCTAGATCTACACTTCTGCTTCCAATAGGTGTTCTCTTATGAAACTATCAGATTCAATTCTGAAAGTGAATTTTTGTTGATATTTTTCCTTGTTCAATGAAGAGATGACATGAATAAATTTGAAATGCAATCTTCAATGATTCCTAAGCCTCTAATATGTCTAAATCTACAAACACACAATGAAAGGAGGAGAAAATTTTAATGGTTAGGGCATGGGGGTTTTCCTCGGTCAAACCCTGTTTAGGTAATTAAGCCAAAATGATGAAAGAAATGAATGAAACATGCAACAATGGAATAGATTACCTTGCCATGATGATAGATCTTGAAAGTCTGCAACAATACATGTAGAATCATCCCTTGGATGTCTTAGGAAGCTAAATTAATAACTTGCAATGTGAAGGCCTTAGCTTGCTTGACTTGAGATAGAAAATAGATGATGAATAAATGATGTGAATGATTTAAAGGATAGATAGATCATAAAAATGAGTTTAGAGAGGTTCTTTTATAGGAAATTCACCTATTTTACCTATTAATACCTCATCATAGGCCAACATGAAGCAAAATTAAACTCAAATTTCACTTTTTTCCTGCTCAAAGTTCAAAATTGAGCCAAATGGGACTCATTTGCCACACATGGAAAATGGGTCCCACCTGTATGTGACTGATTCACCATGCATGGCAAATGGGTCCCACAGGGGCCAATTTGATAGCTCATATGCTAGGAGTTAAGGAAATAAGGTCTAAAATGCAGCCTTATTAGGTATTTGATCAATTTAAGCCTTAGGATGCACAATATGGGTTAATATAGGACTATTAGTGATGATGTGAATGTCAAATAGGGCTTGGGACACAAAAATGAATGTGAAAGTGTGATTAAATACACTTTACAACACTAAAATGAAGACCACAAAGCCTAGGAAGGCACAAGAATCAATGTGAATGTGCAAGACACATTACAACACTAATTTAACATTAAGTTTAAGTTATGTGCCTTCTAGATTGATGTGAAGATGTAGTTAAATATGTTTTATAATGTTGAATTATGAAGAACTAGGTTTAACTCTAGAAAAGTGTGAAAGTATCTTACAACACTTTACAACACCTTTACAAGACATCGTTAAAAGCATGTTATTCAATTTGCAAGGGTCCAATACCTAGTGTGGATGCATAAAATGCCTCAAAACACTAGATTAAGACCTCATTAATTCCATTTTATCACAAATTAATCCCATGTCAAGAAAAGGGTACTTTTTTCTACGACACAGAAGGAAAGTGTAAAGAACATGTATAAAGAATTGACATACCTTAAAAATAGAGATTCAAATGGAGAAACTACTTGATTTTGTGTAGTCTTTTTATCTTCTTGCATCAAACTCCTCAATAATTTGATCTTTTCACAAACTTGCTTCCTTTTAAAAGTTCAATTGTATATAACTCGAATAGAATTACTAAAAACTATAGAATTAACCAATTCATAATATTAAATCCTACAATTGAATCACAATTAACATTGCAACAATACAAAAATTGAAACTTGAATTGATATATACCAAATTTGATGTGAAAGCTATATTACTTCCTCCTTCATAAGTTGTAAAATCATAGACACGTGGTGGAAAGTTGATGCAAAGGTGGTAGAATGTGTAAAGCTTGTATGTTCACTTCCCAACAACATCAAAAAGTGGTTTTTTGTTAGAACATGTGCATATCCACAAGAATAATAGAGCATGTGGTCTTGGATCATGGGTGTCTTATCTATTTTACCATTTTTAAAGAAAGACAAAATGCACTCATGTTATAACATGGGTGTTTTTATCTTGCTCTACAAAATGGCCATATTTTAACTTCTCCAAAATGCACTCACATTATGGAAAACTTGATTTTGTAAAGGTTTCCTAACTCTTATCATGTGTCAATATGGGCTTGGGTTGGCATACATCAATGAGACCTTTCTTTGACCAATTATGACATATTCTAAGTGTATGTATGTCTCATTTTGTTTGCAATATGTAGTTTCACCACAACTCCCTATACACTCAAGTATGTACATTAACCCTCAACACTATCACTTAAACCATCAATCCTTAAACCCTAATCCCTTAAACCTTCAACTCGTAAACCATATTCCCTTAAACCTTCAACCCTTAAACCTTAAATCCTAAACCCTATCCCTAAACCCTCAACCCTTGGTAGTATACCTTAAACCCTAATCCCTTAACCCTTAACCCTAAACCCTATCCCTAAAGCCCCAACCCTCAACCCTTAAAACTTAAACCCTAATCCATTAACCCTAAACACTATACAATAAACCCTCATCCCTCAACCATTAACCCTTAACCCTAATCCATTAACCCTTAAACCCTTAATACCTCAGCTCTTAAACCCTCAACCCTTAAACCCTAAACCCTTGAACCTTAAACCCTAAATCCTTAAACCCTCAACCCTTATCCACCCCTCTCCTCCACTATCTTCATCACCCCCATATCTCCCTATCTCCCTCACCCCTCTCTCCCTAGGCTGTAATTATCTCACTTGTATATCTCTCAAGGATCTCTAGATATTTCCCTCCCTCTCCACCTCGTTCCCTCCTCCTTACCCCTATTTCCCTCAAGTTGTGAATTTATGTCTCCAATTTTTTTCTATCTCTTACCTCTCTCCCCCTCACCTCTCTACCTCTCCCCTCTCTAGGTCTCTCAATCACTCCTTGTTTGTCTCTATTTCCCTCCTTAGACATCTAGGTCTCTTGCTCCTTGTCTCACTACCCAACCCTCTCCCCCCTCTACCTCTCTCACTCGCATATCTCCCCCTATGACTCTCACCCCTCTCTCCCTACAATGCAGGTCTCTCACCTCTATATCTCTTGTGATCTCTTGCCCCTCCCTACACCTCTCCATCCCTCCCAAACCCAGGATCATGGCCGTGGTAATTACGATGGCATGTGGTTGACCTACTTTTACCTAAAATTGATGAAATGAAAAGGTTTTAGTTGAGATTCTGTGTTTCCACCTTTAATATAAATTATGCTTTTACTTCTTTTGAATTTAATAAATAATTATTATTCATTTTCTATTCAAATTATGACTAAAAGTCCTTATTGATATGTTGACGGAAAACATCTATATCTTTCAAACATTATCATATTTTTTAATCTAAAAACATGCACTATAGGATTGAAAACAATTCTCATGAAGTTTTGACCAAGTTAAGGTGGTTAGACAAATGTGTTTTTTATATTTTTTAAAAGTTGTAAATAAAAAATTCATATCATTCTCATTTACTTGGAAAAAATTACAAAAAAAAATATGCATCAATAATCTAGACATGAGTCCTCTACTCTATATCTAAAAATATTTTAAAAATATTATCATTTTATTGTGTCTAGGTGGTCGATAGACACCTTACTTATTTTTCCCTAAATTTAAGTATCACCGGCATTGAAATTTCAAAATTTCACTAAATAGATTTTTAAAATAAACCTAGTAGTTTGAAAACTACATTCAATTTGCTATAGATTTTATTCTTAAATATTTTTGAAATATTGTAGATAACTTATTCGAATTTTTATATCCAGTTACCTAACTCCAATTTTTTTTTATTTTTTTTCCACTTAAGGGCCTATTTTTTCTATGATGATCCTACACATACCCCACTCTTTCTCTAAATTTGTGAACTTATCTCTCCCATTTTCCTCTATCTCTCACATCTCTCCCCCTCACCTCTCTACCTCTCCCCTCTCTCTATCTCTCAGTCACTCCCTTTCTAGCTCTCTATCCCTCCTTAGCCATCTCATTTTATTATATCTCTCCCCTCACCTCTCTACCCTCAACCTTAATACCTAAACCCTACACCTTGAACCCTTAATCCCTTAAACTATCAACTCTCAACCCTCTAGCTTGTACATTAAAGCATAAAACCTAATCCCTCAACCATATAGCTTAAACCATTAATCCCTCAACCCTTGACTTTAAACCCTCTACCCTATACATTAAACAGTTAACCCTAATCCCTAAACCCTCTATCGTATACATTAGAAACTCCACCCTAATCCCTTAATGTTATACCTTGATTCCTCAACCCTAAACCATAATCCATCAACCTTATACATTAAGGTGTCAACCCTGAACCCTAATCCTTGAAACCTCAACCCTTAAACCCTCAACCCTTAAACCCTCTACTCTCAACCCCTCTACCTTATACACTAAACCCTTAGCCTTAATACATAAACCCTACACCTTAAACCATAATATCTTAACACTCCACCCTTAGACCTTGATCCCTTAATCCCTCAACCCTTAAACCCTAAACCCTTGACCCTTTAACCTTAAATCCTTAAAACCTCAACCCTTAAACCCTAATCCCTTAACCTTCAACCATTAATCCTCAACCCTTAAACCCTAAACCATCTACCCTCAACACTATACCTTAAAACCCAATCCCTCAACCCTTAAACCCTCAATCCTTAAACCCTTAATCCTTCAAATATTAAACCCTTAAACCATAAAATCTCAACCCCTAGATACCCTTTAACCATTAAACCTTAAAAAATTAAACCCTATACCCTATACACTTAACCTTGGACACTCAACTTTGAACATTATCACTGAAACTTGAAACCTCTACCCTATACCCTATACCCTAATTCCTATACTTATTCCCTAAACCCTCAACCTTAAACACTAAACCTTATATCTTAGAAACTCAACCTTGAACATTATCCCTCAATTGTAAACTCTTAACCCTCTACCCTAATCCATCAACCTTATACCTTAAATCCTAATCCCTCAACCCTATACATTAAACCATAAACCCTCAAGCCCCAATCCTAAACCCTCAACTCTCAACCATTAATCCTAAGCCCTCAACCCTCAATGCTCAAAACTCGATACTCAATCATCAACCATCAACCCTTAAATTCTTGACCCTTAAAACCTCAACCCCTCTACCATATACATTAAACCCTTAACCCTTATACATCAACCTTTTACCTTAAACCCTAATCTCTTAATGTTCAACCCTTAAACTGACAACCGCTAAACCTCAATCCCTTAACCCTCAACCCTAAAGCTTTAATCATCAACCCTTAAACCTTAAACCATAAACCCTATCAATAAACCCTCTACCTTTAACACTATACAGTAAACCCTAATCCCTCAACCCTTAATCTATTAATCCCTTAAACCTTTAACCCTCAAATGCTAAACTCTCAAACCCTAGATTCCCTTAAACCCTTAAACCCTATACACTATACACTTAACCTTGGAAAATCAACCTTGAACTTTATCCCTCAACCTTCAAGCCTCTACCCTATACCATATACCCTAAGCCCTATACTTATACCCTAAACCATCAACCCTCATCCACATACCTTAAACCCTCAATCTTAAACCTTGAACATCATATCTTAGACACTCAACCTTGAACATTATCCATAAAATGTAAACTCTCAACCCTATACCCTAATCCTCAACCCTATACCTTAAATCCTCAACCCTCAACCCTATACGCTATACCCTCAACCCTCAACCCTCAATCCTAAACCCTTAGCCTTCTACCCTCAATGTGTAATCATCAACCCTTGATTATCAACCATCAACTCTTAAACTCTTAACCCTTAAACCCTCAACCCTTAAACCCTCTACCCTTAATCCCTCTACCTTATACATTAAACCCTTAACCCTAATACATCAACCTTATACCTTAAACCCTAATCTCTTAATGGTCAACCCTAGAACCCTATTCCCTTAAGCCCTCAACCATTGAACCCTAAACAATTGACCCATTAACCTTAAAGCCTTAAACCTTCAACCCTTAAACCCCAATCCCTTAACCTTCAACCATAAAGCTTCAATCCTCAACCCTTAAACCTTAAACCCTAAACCCTATCCCTAAACCCTCTACCCTCAACACTATAGCTTAAACCTTAATCCCTCAACCCTTAAACCCTTAATCCCTCAAACCTTTAACCCTTAAAATCTAACTCTAAACCCCTAGGTACCCTTAAACCCTTAAACCCTATACCTTATACACTTAACCTTGGACACTCAACCTTGAACATTATCTCTCAACCTTCAAACCTCTACCCTATACCCTATACCCTAAGGCCTATGCTTATTCCCTTAACCCTCAACCCTCTTCCATATTCCATATACCCTCAATCATAAACCTTGAACCCTATATCTTAGACACTCACCCTTGAACAATATCCCTCAACAATAAACTCTCAACAGTCTACCCTATTTCCATAAACCCTATAACTTAAATCCTCAAACCTCATCATAAATCCCTTAACCCTCTACATTATAACCTCAACACTCAACCCTCAAATTTGAACCCTAATCCTTCAACCATCAACCTTTAAACCCTAAAACCTTAAACCCTCAAACCTCAACCCCTATACCATATACATTAAACCCTTAACCCTAATACATCAACCTTATAATTTAAACCATAATATCTTAATGACACACTCTTAAACCATAATCCCTTAATCCCTCAAACCTTAAACCCTAAACCCTTGACCATTTTAATTTAAATCATTAAAACCTCAACCCATAAACCATAATCCCTTAACCCTCACCCATAAAGCCTCAATCCTCAACCCTTAAACATTAAACCCTGAACTTTATCCCTAAACCCTATACCCGTGACACTATACCTTAAACCCTAATCCATTATCCCTTAAACCATTATCCCTTAAACCCTTAATCCCTCAAACCCTAAACCCTTAAACCCTAGACCCAATACACTTAACCTTGGACACTCAACCTTGAACATTATCCCTCAACCTTCAAACCTCTACCCTCTACCCTCTACCCTTATCCCTATACTTATTCCCTAAACCCTTAACCCTCGTCCATATTCCATATAACCTCAACCTTAAACCCTGAACCCAATATATTAGAAACTCAACCTTGAACATTATCCATCAACTATAAACCCTCAACCCTCTACCCTAATTCCTCAACCCTATACCTTAAATCTACAACCCTATACCTTAAGTACTCAACCCTCAACCCTCAAGCCTAATCCCTCAACCCTGTAAGTTAAACTCTCAACCCTCAAACCTCAACCCTCAAACCACAACCCTTAATCTTGAACCCTTAACCCTAATCCTTCAACCCTAAACCCTTAAAATCTCAGCCCTTAAACCATCAACTATTAAACCCTCAATCCATCTACCCTATACATTAAACCCTTAATTGTAATGATTCCAACCTTATATCTTAAACCCTAATCTCTTAATGCTCGACCCTTAAACTATAATCCCTTAAATCCTTAACCCTTAAACCCTAAAACCTTGATCGTTTAACCTAAAATCCTTAAACCATAATCCCTTAACCCTCAACCATAAAGTCTCAACCCTCAACCATTAAACCTTAAACCCTAAACCCTATCCCTAAACCCTCTACCCTTGAAACTATAGCTTAAACCCTAATACCTCAACCTTTAAACCCTTATTAGCTCAAACCTTAAACCCTTAAACCCTAAACTCTCAACCTTAGATTCCCTTAAACCCTTAAAACTTAAACCCTAAACTCTCAACCCCTAGATACCCTTAACCCCTTAATCCTTAAAACCTTAAACCCTATACCCTATATAATTAACCTTGGAAACTCAACCTTTAACATTATCCCTCAACCTTCAAACCTCTACCCTATACCATATATCCTCAACTCTATACTTATTCCCTAAACTCTAAATCCTCATTCATATGCCTTATATCCTCACCCTGAAACCCTAAACCATATATCTTAGACACTCAAATTTGAAAATTATCTCTCAATTGTAAGCTCTCAAACCTCTACCCTAATCCCTCAACCCTATACCTTAAACCCTCAATCCTATACCCTCAATTGTAATCCCTCAACCCTACAAATTAAACCCTCAACCATCAACCCTAATCCTTCAATCATCAACCCTTAAATTCCCAACACTTAAACCCTCAACTCTCAACCCCTCTACCCTATAAATTAAACCCTTAACCCTAATACATCTACCCTATACCTTAAATCCTAATCTCTAAGTGCTTAACCTTTAAACCATAATCCCTTAATCCCTCAACCCTTAAGCCCTTAATCCTTGACCCTTTAAACTAAGAGCCTTAAACCCTCAACCCTTAAACCCTAATCCCTTAACCCTCAACCCTAAAGTCTCAACCCTCAACCCTTAAACCTCAAACCATAATCCCTAAACCCTAAACCCTATCCCTAAACCCTCTACCCTTGACACTATACCTTAAATCCTAATCCCTCAACCCTTAAACCCTGAACCCTTAAACCCTTAATCCCTCAAACCATAAAGGCTTCAACCCTAAACTCTCAACCCCTAGATACTGTTAAACCCTTAAACCTTAAAACCTTAAACACTATACCCTATACACTTAACCTTGGACACTAAACCTTGAACATTATCCCTTAACCTTAAAACCTCTACCATATACCCTATATCCTCAACCTTATACTTATGCCCTAAACACTCAACCATGAATATTATCCCTCAATTGTAAAATCTCAGCCCTCTACTCTACACCCTCAATCATATACTTAAGCACTAATCCTTGAATCCTCAACCCTAATACCTTGAAACCTGAAGTCTACACCCACAAACCCTCATCCCTATACCCTATAACCTCGCCCTTATATCCTAAACCGTAAATATTGTGCCTCAACCCTATACTTAAACCCTAAACAATGCACTCTCAACCCAAGTCACCTTATGCCTTATACCCTCAATCCATATCTTAAACCCTCAACCCAATATCTAAATCCTAATCCCTATACCTTACACACTTAATATTATACACTCAACAAGCTAAATATTATCCCTCAACTATAGCCGTCAACCCTCTACCCTCTACCCTCAATGTAATACTTAAGTCCTAATCCCTCAACCTTGAACCCTATACCTTAAATTCTACACCAAAAGTCCTCAAATGTCAACCCTAAAAACTATACCCTAAGGTTCTTATATACCCTAAACCCAAAATCCTTACATACATACATACAAGTATACATACATACATACATACATACAAGCATACATATATACATACATACATACATATAAGCGTACATGCATGCATACACATATGCATACATACATACAAACTATGGCAATGGAAATTGTACTCCCTTCTTGGAGATAGTGCAATTCCTTACCTAATTTGGACCTAATTTGGACCTATTTTGGTACCTTTCCATTAAATACCTTTTAAATCACCATTAATAGGCCTCTAAGACCCTTTATTTTGGATCTCGAGGCTTATTTCAACTAAAAACCTGACAAAATCATCAAAAACATTAAAATTTCTAGCAACCCATCCCAAAAATTGAGGGTGGGACTCATACACCATCTTGGGCGTATGAGTCCCACTTGGGCCCTTTTTAGGGTTTGAGTAGGAGATTCAAGTTTTCAATTCAAAATTTTGGTTGGTGTCAACTTTTGAGATCCAAATATATATAAATTAGGTGTAATTCCTATATAAACAAGCTTCTAAAGTCATTTTTCATCTAAGCAATAACCTAGTAGAGCAATTTCAATATCCAAGCATTCAAGAGAATTCAAGCATTCTTCACAAGAGCTTTGAAGAACAAGTAATCAACAAACTTGAAGCCTTGGAGCAACATTATTATATTTTTGTAAGTCTTCAAGCTCACTTTCATTCAAGATATAACATTATCAAGGGTTGATTATGGTTGTCTATGGTGAATCATGATGGATTCTAGGTTGGGGAGATGCAACTAGCCATGAAACCAAGCCTAATGACTTGTTTCCTAAGTGGTTCCATCCTTCGTTATCATTGTAAATTCAACCTAAGGAAGGTCCATACATCATTAGAGCTCATTTGGGTGATTAGGGATCTCTCAAAGTGAGTCTTTCATGTCTATGCTTCATTCTTGCATCTCATTATAACATAATAGTATAGTGTTGCATTGCATTTCAGATTTCCTAATCTTACACACACTTAAGGTTAGGGTTTATGTTCTCATTTAAATTCATGATTCATTTCTTCTATCAAGTTTTAATTACCAAAATAGGGGTTTGACCGAGGAAAACCCCCCATAAGAAAATCAATCTTGTATTCTGTTGTGCAAGCCTTTTTACAGGTTCAAATTTGGAAATCAATTTGGAAGGGAAGATCAGAGGTTGGAGCATAGTTCTAAACTTTGAATTCATGAAAAAGAAAAATGAGAATGATACACCAGAATTGGTGTACATGAGTCCCACTATAGGTAATTTTTTTAGATTTTTATAGATCTTGAATCTACACTGTCATAAACCTATTGTAGACCAACAACCCTAGTCCAAGACTGATACGCGTAGAGTGGCATATGAGTCCCAATGTGCCCGAATTTCAAAATTTGTAGTGTTTTAGAGCTCATTATAGGCCTCTTCAGACTCCCATGAACACACCTTTGATCTCTCAAGTCTCTGTTTTGATTTAAATGCATTTTTAGGTCATTTAGTGAAGTATTGCATCATATTAGGTTTAAGCATTAGGTCTTGCATTTCAATGATATTTTCAATCCCTAGCTTGGTGTTGAACCCCTATTTAGTTTCTAATCAGACCCTAGGACAACCCTATTGCAAGATCTATTTGTCCTTTGCATATCTTAGGTAGAGATCTTTAAGGTTTTCCTTGAATGAGAAGTGTAGAATATTGTTATTCTATCTCCCAAGCATAGAAGCAAATAATTTATGTCTTTTCATTTTGGTGAACCTAAATTTAGAAAATCATTATTCTAATTTGGAGTGTATTATCATCCTAGATGTAGCTTGCATTAACATTGCATTAGGGTTTGCATTATTTAATTGGCATCGAGGCTTTCTAAATCTTGCATTAGTTAATTGGCATCTACGGTTTCTAAATATTACATTAGTGAAAGTGCATATAGATTACATTTTTGTCTCTTGCATCATTGAAATTGACTTAAAATATACATTTGTACTTAGTTTAGACATCATAAAAATTAGAAAGCATAAAAATCACTTAAATTTTTCTGAAAATTTTGAAAAAAATCCTCGCTAGGATTCATACACCCCTCTAAGTGATTTAGTCTTAGTGTATATTTTAAACTACATCTTCTAGAATTAAAAAATCTATTTCTAAGCTACTGTTTGTTGTTGATAACTTTTTGTTTCAGTTTACAAAGCTTTTGTTACATTCATTTTGTTAAATCTAGCTTAATTTACATTCATCACAATTATGGATAGAATTAGCTTATTGTGCTTTTCATTTTTAGCATTAGTTCATAGCTCAATTAGATTAGATTACATTTGGAAAATTCATTAGAAGAAAAAACTAAAAATGCCTATAAACCGATGAATCACTTGGAGAAAGCATAGTTATTTGACTATGTCAAATCTCTTTATCCAAGTTAACCTAAACCTCAAGCCTTTCAATAGTGATGACCTTGACATGTTAGTGGAATCCCTTGAAGGATTCATCTCACAAGGTTCATCCACTAGGGCTTGTTATGAAAAACTGAAACCAAGAGAATTCGACATGATTCAACCTCAACTTATCCTTTACCCACCTTCACAAAAACCTCAAACTCTAAAAAATCCTGAACTTATTCTTTACCCACCTTAGAATGATGTTTTGTAACAATCCAGTTATAATGCCATAGCTCATACATATAATGAAACAATTTGAAACCAAAGCAGCCAGCCCTAGAAACCTCACCTTTTCCTGATCCCATCCTTCCCAGTGCTCCCATTTTTCCTTCGCATATTTGGGAGTATGACCTTGTTGAAAAACTTAAGAATACTCTTACAAAGATATCCCTATGGGACCTAATTCAGAATTCACCTAATTATTACACTATGCTTTAAATTTCCTTGCAACAAGTAATGGTTCCCTTTGGTACAAATGCAAATGATGTGGTAACTCTAATACAAGGGATGAATACAATTAATTTAGACATTACCTTTCATCAACATGAGCTACCTCCTTTGAAAATGAGAAAGAGAAATGATGCCTTCATGATAATTGTTATCCATAATAGGTTAGGAATAAAAAGAGCCCTTTTTGACAATGGTTCTACTCTTAATGTGTGTAGTGTGACCCTTTTGGATAAAATCGATGTGGATAAGTCAAAATTCAACTTGATTCCTTGTCAATTCAAGGATTTTATAATATAGGAAAATGACCATTGGGTGTGATTACTTTACCTATTCTAGTTGGATATGATACCTTGCAAACTCAATGCTTGATAATATTTAATATACCTTCTTTTAGGGAAACCTTGGATTCATAAGATGCATGCAGTACCTTCAACACTTCATCATATAATGAAGTATGTCTACAACAATAAGGTATACCAAATTGAAATAGACCCTGAGCTTGAAAGTTGTTTACAAGTTGAAATAGGAAAGATAAGTCCTCTAAAAATATTAATTCTATCATCCAACATAGAACCTATGGAAGAAGGAAAAAAAGAAACAAAAATGATGTCAAACTTATTGGAAGATGATTGGGGTTCCTTGGAATTCAAACCATCATTTATGGGAGAATACATAATCACAAGAAGATAAGATGAAAAACAAAGCAAGCAATGGTAATAGCAATGCAGAATTTAGAGGAAATCCCATAGGCATCTACCTCATCTACCCTTGAAAATGACAAGCTATACAACTAATTTTGATGAGATAGATTACCAAAAACCACCAAACCTAAAATAAATGGAAATACTTTATGCAAAAGGTTATGAACTTATGAAACAATTGGGTTATAGTGGAAAAGGATGTGGAAAGAAAGAACAATACATTCGTGTTCTTGTAGAACCTAACACACAAGAAACAAAAAGTGTTTTGGGATATTGTCCTTATAATATAACACAAGCAAAAAAAGGACTCTCGTTAAACATCAAAACCATTATGTGTAAACCTAAAATCAATCTCACCTTGAAGCATCCTAAATTGCTTGATATGACTTGTGAACCATCATGGGAATACTTTAAAAATGATAAAGCCTTGAAAGAAATGCTAGGAGTTTATGGTAAACCATCTAATCCTCCTCAAAAGAAATGGGTTACATGTGCCATGATTATCACCAAACAAAAAGATAGAGAAAAGGAAAGTAGTGAGATTGACATGAGCAAAGAAGAATACAACCTTGAATTTCTAAAACCATGATATAGCGATGGACATCAACAATAAAGAGAAAGTGATTATATAGGAAAGTTCCTTGATGATGAGGAACAAGAAGACCATCCAACATTGTTTCATGAATTTCCTAAACTTTTTGCTTGGAATTATTCGAATATGTTGGGATTCGATGCTAAGATAGTGACACACAACATAGTCCTTGTTGAAAATTCCAAACCGGTTAGACAAAGATATGAAAGATGAATCCTAAGATAGCCTTTCTAGTTAAGGGAGAGATTGAAAAGCTCCTTGAAGCCGGTTTCATAAGACCTATAGATTATTCTCCTTGGATCTCAAATATTTTTGTAGTCATAAAACTAGATAATCGTATTAGGATGTGTATAAATTTTCATGATTTGAATAAAGTGTCTTTAAAATATGACTTTCCCCTTCCTAATATTGACATGATAGTAGACTCGACTACGAGAAATGTTTTTTTCCATTCATGGATGGATTTTATAGATATAATCAAATCTTTATCAACCCTGAAGATCAATACAAAACAACATTTACAACTGTTTGGGGAACATTTTGCTAAGTAATGATTCCCTTTGGATTAAATAATGCGAGAGCAACATATCAATGAGCTATGATGTTAATATTTCATGATTATATAAATAATATTTTGGAAGACTATGTTGATGATATTCTTGCCAAATATTTAACTAGACAAGAAATTGTGAATGTCCTTTGAAAGATCTTTGATAAAATGCAAAAATACATGCGATTAAATCCAAAAAAGTGTGTCTTTGGTGTAGATAGTGGAATTTTTTTTAAAGGTTTTATCGTATCTCACAGGGGCATCAAGGTGGACATGAAGAAAATTGATGCTATAGTTAACATTCCATATCCTAGAAACATTTCTCAATTATGCACTTTACAAGGAAGAATTCAAGTTATTTGTCATTTTGTCACATCCTTAGTGGATCAAACATTACCATTCACACATCTCCTTAAGAAAGACACTCAATTTATTTAGAATGAGGATTATAAATAGGTTTTTGATAGTTTGAAAGATTATCTCACTACTCCATATATTTTACAACCCATGATGCAAAACAAACCATTCATCCTTTACACAACAACATCATCCCATGTTATCGCAACATTGTTGGCTCAACAAGAAAAAAAAATGGTAAAGAGCATCCTATTTATTATTTTAGCTGAACTTTGATTGATTACGGGCAATGATACACTATAATAGAGAAACAATGTCTGGCTCTTGTATTCACTACTAGTAAGTTGAGACATTACTTATTAAATGTTGAAATACATTTAATGACGAAATTTGATCCTCTAAAACATTTTTTCACTAAAATAGATTTATCATGATGCTTAGCTAAGTGTGTTATGTTGTTAACAGAGTTCAACCTTAAATTTATTTCACCAAAATAAATTAAAGGACTAGCCTTGAATGACCAATTAGCCGATGCCCCTTCCCCCTTGGCATTACCTAATATAGAAAAATTTCTTGATGATAATGTGTTGACTATTTAGAAAGATGAAGAAATATGGGAACTATATTTTGATGGATCTAATTGCAAAACATGCTCCAACATGGGAGTTATCATAGCTCCGCTTGAAGGAAAACCTATTCCCTTATCATATCAATTAAATTTCTTATGCATGAACAATATCGCAGAGTATGAAGCGTTAATGATAGGATTACATGCCACTTTAACCTTTGAGCCTAAAATATTAAAATATTCGGTGATTCATAATTAGTCATTAAATAGATAAACAAAACATATCAAGCAAAACATGACAAACTATCAAAATATAAGGATCTCACAATGACTTTGTTAGAGAAATTTGATTTGTTTCCCATTAACAACATCCCATGAAAGGATAATTGACATATAGATGCAATGGAAAGTGCAACCTCTCTTATATCTCCTCAAGATCCTTCAAAAGGCTTTACATTCATCCTGCTTACAATTATGAAACCATTGATAAAATCTAAAACAAAAGAAGTATTATCCTCAACCATGGAAAACTCAAGTGAATGGTATGCTTTGATATTTAATTACCTAAAAGATAATACCTTTCCCGAGCTAACACCTAAGAACCCTCAAGCTCACCTTCAAAATATTTCATCTAAATATATGATTCTCGTTGACGTGTTATATTGGAGGTTCTTTGATGGTCTTTTACTTAGATGCCTTAAACAATCCAAAATTCCCATAACACTTGAAAAAGCTCATGCAACTGCTTATGGAGGTCATTTTTGAGGAAGAACATTAATTAATCCAAAAACTAACCTGCATAGGATACCTTTAGAGACATATGGAACAAGATTGATTTGCTAATGTCACAAATGTCAAGAACATAGCAATTTGATTCATGTGCCTACCTTTGTGCCTACTTTTGAACTTCATGCTCAAGTTCCTATTTGGAATTTTGTGGTTTGGGGTTTGGATCTCATTGGAAAAATATCACCACCTTCCTCTACCAGACATCCATTCATAATCACCACCACAAATTATTTCACGAAATGGGTAGAAGCAATTTACCTTGGTTCAACAACTTTCGATCTGTAATATATCATTCCATATTGGAACACATTATTGCATGCTTTGGACTTCCTTTTGTGTTAGTTTCAGATAATGGGACACCTTTTAATAATAATGGTGTGAAGAGGTTCTTAGAGACATTTAATATTCAACATCATTTCTCAACACCCTACTATTTGTAATCTAAAGGTCAAGCTGAATCAACTAATAGAACCCTCAAGCAAATCTTAAGGAAAACCGTTAGTAAACATAATAAGGATTGGCACACATAGATAACATATGCATTATGGGCATATCGTACGAATGTTAGATTATCCATTGGAACTACCCCTTATAACCTCATCTGTGGCATCGAAGCAATAATTCCCTTGGAGTTGAGATTCCTATGTTAAGGATTTCTCTTTAGGTACTTATTGATGATAACACTTATAAAGAACAATGATTACATCAGCTTGAAATGTTGGACAAACAATGAATTAACACTCTTGAGCACCTTCAGGCTTACTCTAGGAGAAAGCAATGTAGTTACAATGACAACATTATCCCCTAACCATTCAATAAAGGTGATTTGGTATTATGTGAGAATCAACATAACGTCAATGCCGCCCCAAATGAAAAAGGAAAGTTCAACCCTAATTGGCTAGGACCTTACAAAATCAATGAAATTTATGGGTCTAGAGCATACACATTAGATAAAATGGATGATACACATCTTAAAGAACCTATCAATTGCATGCATAGGTGTCAGTACTATGTCTAACCCTCTTGAATAGTGTGAGTGATAAAGCAGTGGTGTTAGAGTTGGTAGATGACATTCTATATGCCTTCACATTTCTTCATTCTTGACAAATAATTATTTGTCTTGAATACTAATTAAGTATTTAAATTAAATTTTAAGTGATTACTTTAGGATTCATTCTATTCAAGTTCATCTTGTGTGTTGTGTTATATTAGATTCTTACATGCATTTAATGTTCTTTCATTATATCATAGGCCCATTTAATTTAGCATAACATGCTTAGTCACAATATCTCATCTAAGAGAAACTAGAATAGTTTTAATTAGATATAATAACTTGCATGTTAAATAATGGAGACATTTATTAAATAGTCTTACTGTACCATAGAATAGGGAAAAATTTAGTGGTGAATCTTTGCCAATTGGTGAATTCTAGGAATTGGCCAAGTCGAAATTGGAAAATTTATCACACTGAATAGGGTGTCCAAATCGCTCATATTTTTTCAACTATATGTCCAATGCATGTCCATTCGCCAATGAGTTTTTTTATGAGGCATATTTAAGCAACAAGTTCACCATTTTCAAACTACGCATTTCAATTGGACCAACTAATATTTTTGCCTGGAATCCTGAAAGCATTTAATAAAACACCTACATATTCACCAATACTATTAAAACAACATTTTATTAGGATCCATTTCACCAATTAAAATTTACAAATAGTTGCTTATGAAGACCCATTTTTCCAATTAAAATTTATAAATAGTTGCTTATGAGGACCTATTTGGCCAATAACATTAAGAAATAATTACATTTGAGGACACATTTCACCTTGAAAATTGCAACGTATCATTGTATAAGCACGTGAGATTCACCAAATTTTTAATTTACCATTTAAAAATCCTGTGGAATTTGCCAAATATGGAATCATGGATTGATATAAATACAATTGAAAGTGTCATTTATTCTTACACATTTTGTTTGGTTCTGAGGTTCTACTTCTCGATTTAGAAGTCAACGGAAGCCAAAAACATATACCTAAAGGTGAGTGATTATTTCTTCATAGTGTTATTAGTTATAATAATAAGTTTTCTTTATCTCTTTTCCATTCTTGCTTCAACAAAGTGAACCATCAACCAAGTCAGGGAATCAGGAAGTTATGAAAATTTAGAACTCCATGACAAGGTTATAAAACTTTGAGGAATGGCGACTAAGGTTAGGAAAAGCCAAAAAAAAATATATTGTATTCCATGGTATTTAATTTGATATGTGATTCTACATCATTTTTAAAGAATGACACTTATCACACTACTTATAAATTCCTATTGCATTTCCATTCACACAATATTTGATAAATAATTGAAAGGAATATTATTAATCCATTCCTTGAATAGAAGCTAATAGTTCAACATCCATAACTTATAAGTTATAAGTTAACAAAAGCTAACAATTCAACATAAATAATGGGAATGTGCAGGATCATGATGGGCCAAAAAGTGGCAATATGATGGGTATGTGGCTGACGACTATTTTTTTACCCAAAATGGATGAAATGAAAAGGGTTTTTAAAGGAGATTCTTAGCTTTCCACCAATATAAATTATGCTTTAATTTGAATTTAATAAGTAATTATTATTCATTTTCTATTCAAATTATGACTAAAGTCTTGATTGATAGGCTAATTGAAAAACATCTATAGCTTTGAAGCAGTATCACATTTTTGAATCCAAAACATGCGTCACATTCTATGCTTCACATACTATAGGATTCAAAAAATAAAATTTTAATTTCATGAAATTTTGACCAAGTTAAGGTGGTTAGACATACGAGTTTTTATATTTTTTTAAAAGTTGTAATGAAAAAATTATAATTAATTATTTAATTAGAAAAAAATTAAAAAGAAATATGCATCACATCGGGGCATGAGTCCTCTAGTTATATCTAAAATATTATAAAAAATTATTATCATTTTATTGTGGTTAGGGTGGTCAGACGGACACCTACTTATTTTTCCCTGAAATTTAAGTACCACTGCATTGAAATTTCAAATTTTCACCAAATAGATTTTTATTTTTTTTAAACAAACCTAGTAGTTTAGAAACTAAATTCAATTTTCTGTAGATTCTATTCTTACATATTTTTGAAATAATATAGATAACTTATTCAAATTTTTACATCAAGTTTCCTAACTCTGATTTTTCTGAATTTTTTGCCACTTAATGACCTATTTTTTCCATGATGATCCTGCACATACCCTAACTTATAAAGGCATCCACCCAACTTAACAATAAAATCTTAAACTACCAAATCACCTAAATTATACTGAGAAATCCTTATGCATCCATCACCATAAAATATTTATTCATGGATAAACATTCCACAACAATGAAACTAACCAAAAATCTATCATTCCAATAATAAACAATCCATTAGCAAATTACTCAACAAAAGCACAATAAATCCACATAGTACACACCATAACTCAAAGATTACGCATGCATGAACTTAACCATTGTCTTTCCATATTGAAATAATAGAAAAGCAATAAAAATAGTAGAGTTTTTTTTTATCTTGATAACAGTTTCTTGAAGACAACCATTTTAGAAATTAAAATAAAGTCTTTGAAGTATCAAGAGAGCCAAATTAAATAAAATAACATAAAAAATAAAAAATAAATAGCGGTCCCACTCTGAGCATTGACTCCTTCACTTTCAATTATTCTTTCCTCCTTCTCCTTCAGTAACATCTCTTGTGCCTTTACACTTTGCCTATATTCCCGATACTTGGTGACAATTGCAATATTGTCCTTTCTCCTTGGCATTGTAGTAATCTATAACCTATCTCTCCATTTTCCCAAAGCATTTTTTGACTCAACCAACATCTGAGATCTTTTCTCCTCTCCAGATTTATATGTCTTTAGGTGGATCTCCATTCCTTTGAGTTTTGAGAATGAATCCCATGTCACTGTAGCAAGATCAACTATTTCTTTCTTGAATATCTCTATAAACTTCAGAGAGATCTCTCTTATATCTAGAATTTTTTCATCAAACTCATCAATAATTTCCACTCCCATAATACAACAATCTTCTCTAATTTCCACCAACATTTCATAATATTGATCAAGTGTGTTATTAATTTCCTTCACCATATTATCATACATATTCAATTTCTATTCCAATGAAATAGACCAAGAAGGGTCTAGCTCCTTAGGATTATTCACAATTTGCTCACCAATTAATATATTTGGATCCATAGAGTTCAATTCTTTCATTTCCTGAGAGAGCACATAGAGACTAGTTTGATCTTTTTTGTGTTGCTGAAGTTTTGTTATGAACTCCTTCCTCTTGTTAAGAACTTGAGTGTAAAAGAGCATAGATTTATTTAGAAAGAAGATAGCCTCTTGAGATATTTCATTGATCCCCTCACAAGCAGCTCTAGAATAGCTCAAATTCTTTTTAATTTTCTCTATGGTGAGCACATCAATGCCCTCTACCTAAGAACTCAAGGCTTGATCAGATGTAGGGGGAGTGGCCATGGAAGAAATAAAGTTACTCAATGCGAGGACTTGAGATTCCAGTTTTATATTTTCTTTCCTATGTCCTTTCACTCTTTTAATCAAGGTATTGATTGAATAATTGGCATGGTACACATCACCTTCCAGTGTTGGAAGCCCCATATCAGCATGTGTGACTTTGTAGTCCACCTCCATTATTTCATCTTCATTTAAATCCTTCACAAGCTCAACAATTTCTAACATTTTATTTCCAGAAGTAGCATCAGTCACCATCCTTGACATCCTCCTAGCTTTCTTAGTTTTTCAAGAGCTTTGAAGTAAATTTGAAACTGTATCTACTCCAACTATCATTGCAGGAATATGCTTTCTCTTCTTCTCCACTTCCTTTTTTAGCTATCTTGGGGAGTCTACTACCAGATTAAAATCTTCATTTCCACTAATAGTTTCTTTAGGAGCGCTAGGAGTGAAAGGTGGATTATTAGGCAGAGAAGAGGGAAATTTAGATAGAGGAGGAAAGATATTATCTTCAATGATCTGTTGAAAGATAGCTTTAGAATCTATAGCCACAAGTTTTTCTTGATTGGTCTTCTTCTTAGGGGTACGAGAAAGCACACTGTCTTGTTCACAGATGCTCTTCAACTTGACTATTTCTTTTGGCCTATCACCATCACCTCTTGACTGATAATTTGATCTAGAGGACCTAAGAGAGGGTTTCCCCAATGATATAATTGTACCAAATGATTGTGTAGACCCTTTTTCATTCTTCTATGATGACTTAGGCTCCTAAACAAGACCAACAAGTTGGCATGATTTCCCATCCAACCAATCTTGGTTTCTTTTAAGCACTAGGATAGCATGCACCCTCATATCTGAAATTTCACTTTGGCTCTAATCAAACCTAGGGTGGGATATATCAGACAATTTTTCATATGTAGGATCTATGATTGTTGAATCCTCAGCTACATTTTTAGGAATGTGAAATGATAGACTGAAAGCACGTATCTGTTTCAGTGTTAGCCTCATATAATCTCTTCTCAGAACTTTGTTCTCATCAATACAATCTTCCCATAAATATTTGATAGATGGGTGATGCTGATATAAGCTCCCTCCATAGAGATTCTACTTCACAAAACCCTTATTGCCAAAATTAGCTCTCATAGACAGATTCTAGAGGTTATATTCCTTGAGAATTCCTTCAGCTCCCCTGGCCATTTGTTTTGTTTTACACACAAAAGGAGTCTCCAATGGGAAGACATACCCTCATTTCCACATGTTTGTATACTTAATATTAATCATGGCCATTTGTCAACAAACTTCCAAAAATATTAGTAAATCTTCAAGATATCAAGGTAATTTAAATGGGGATTTCTCAAAATGCCCTATTCTCAAATAGGAAAAATTATCAAATTGGATATAATAACTCCCAAATTTTGATACAAGAGAAATCGATTTAGGGGAAAGGCGTATTTTTGGATTTCCATCTAGCTTCCTCATGACCTCCATTAAAAATGCATCATTAACACGACAAAAATCACCCATTCAAAATTGTTTAGTGAACTGAGAAAAGTGTTTATACATAGGAATATTAGAATATGGGGTTCCTTGCAGCTCCAACCCATGCCAAAAGGACCTTTGACTACCTACAATGTACGGTAGGCAAGAACACATACAAAAAGTAGCATTCTTATGGAAATTAATTAATTTCTCATTCAAATGGAAGCAAATAACTTCAACCCAGTCAATGAAAATGTTCTCATCATAGGCTATCAAGATAAACCAACACATCCAATCCTCAAATAACTCAACTTGTGCATTCCCAACAACACAGTGCAATAAAGCAATAGCATCTACAATTTCTCCCTTAAAATGCACTCTTTTGAGTTTACTCGGCAGTTGTGACTTACCTTTCTTTTCAGACTTCAACCAGATTTTGGCAATGGAGTTCTTACAATAGTCCTTATTCACTTTGAAAAATTCACCTACCACTTAACATACATGTCTTATACAGGCTCCCTTTCTAGAATCCCCAGCATTCAGGAAACAACTTCAAGAGAAATTTCTATAATTACAGTCCCATCTGTAGCTTTAATTTCCCATTTTTCATAGAATGTACCTTCTAGCACATGCATTTATTAGATCCACACTAAACACAACTTCTAGAAACCCTCCAACATGAGCTAGCCCACTTTCTAAGAGATTTTTTTATCTAGCTCAGATTTGTTGTTCCTCTCCAAGCAAGCCTAAAATTTGTCTAACTTAAAAGGTCTGAGTGTCGTATCCCTTATGTCGACCCAACATTCACTCTACATGAGCACAAATTTTTGGAGAAATTTTTTTTTCACTTGAGATTATGAGAAGTACTAGCCTTGGAAAAGAATGAGAATACAAGCTAAAATTCTAAGTAAAAAGAATGTTTGTAGTTGAGAAGTACTTTCCTTGGAAAATAATGAGAATGCAGGCTAAAATTCTAAGTAAAAAGAATGTTTGCACTTGAGAAGTACTGGCCTTGTCAAAGAAAGAGAATATAGGCTAAATGTCTGACTAAAAATTTTCCACCCACTTATGTCATTATTTTTTATAGGACGTGTATTAAATGCAACATTTAATTTCATTCCTTGAAAAGATAGCCTTTAAAATTGCATGCTTTTGGAAATTCCTGAAAATACAACTCAAGTTTAGTCTATACATAGAATTCAATGAGATGTCAAATGATGGTGCCTTTGAAAGGAAAGATAATTCCATAATGTTGTGTGGTCACTAACACTTGGAACCTTAGAACCAAAGTCTAAAGTTTCAAAGTTTTCAAAACCTCCGACCCATCGACTAAATCCACACACTGTAACTCAAAGGCTAAGTATGCATGAACTTAAGTTACTCAACAAAGTGAACCAATTTAGGGAATTGGGTAGTTATGAAAATTTAGAACTCCGCGATATGGTTATAAAACTCAGAGGATTGGTGACTAATCTTTCTTTGATCCCTTATTTTGAGTCTACAAGCATACATCAAATGTTCATCATACAATTGAGTAATTTATGATATAAATAATAAACATGTTTTTTAAATTTTTTTAACCATTAATACACTCAGATTGACATCAAGGCCTTTATAAAATGAATCACAATGTTACATTAATAGCACAACCATTAATAGCACTAAGCACAATAACACTTTACATTACAAAGGACTTAATAAAATGAATTACAATGTCACATTAACAACACAACCATTAATAGTATAGTAACACTTAACATTGCAAAGGACTTAATAAAGGGAATTACAATTTAAAATTAATAGGACAACCATTTATTTAATTACAACTAAATTACAATGTCACATTATTACATAGTACAAATACAAATGTAAGCGTAAGCACCAAGCTTCTACTGGACCGCTGGTGAAAATGTAAATGCAATACATGTGTGTTTGAAAATAAATGGGACTTTCCAAGTCAACCATGTGCTCTAAAAATAAATGCATGGTACTTTTAGGATCAACCATGGTGTTTGAAAATAAATGCATGGTGAAAGGTAGGCTAATCATACCAGGGAAATGGGAGTTGTGAAGATACAAAATGTACTTCTCCTCTTGGAAAATTAGAGTCATGCAGAAGATGAGGAGTTGTAAAGCTACTTCCATCTTCTACTTGCAACTTCCATGCACTAGGAGAGCACTTACCTCCATCAGAGCTCCTCATTCTGGCTCAAAACCTGTTTGAGAAGTTAGGTGATCCAAGTCAACTTCTTTCCAATTCCACACATTCTAAACTTGAAGGAAATTGGTCTTTTACTTTGTAACTACATCACTGTAGGTAGGAGAATCTAGAGTATCCTCAATAATGCCACATCATCTTCTCCTTGAATTCTATTCCTTATTAACCCTACAAAATGAAAACCCTTATGATAATTCGAACATTGCACTCAATAGTAAAGCCTTTAGCCTTCAACAAATGATTTCAATTTCTAGTTGTGCTCACTATCCTTATTTATAGGACAACAGTGCTGCCAATAGTGCCACTACCAGCTTGGTCCCTATGCACACCTCACATGTGTCATTTGTGAGGCTAAGTATAATCATGATTCACGCAAACCAAAAAACCAACTTAAATTTTAATCGATTCATGTAACTTAAGCCTTACATTTATTTAAATGTTTAATTTGATTGACGTCTGGACTCTAACAGTCTTGCTTCATACAAAATGTACCTCAAGCTAACAAGCTTTCAATTGTCAAAATTTCTAGTGCTACTCAAAGTTCAAACAATATGATATCATTACAAATCTTGTTTCACTAGCCATTTAGTCTTGCATTGGCAGCAAATTGTAAACCATTAATCATTGTAAATCTAATAGTTAGAGGGTAATTATGAAGGTTTAAGTTCACAAGACTAGCACTCTATGCATTTCATTCCAGATTGCAACTACAACCATACATCAAATGTTCATCGAACGATTGAGTAATTTATGAATTATGATATAAATAATAAACACGTGTTTTAAAATTGTTTCAAACTTTAATGCTCTAGGATTGACATCAAGGCCAAGGGGCCAGTAACTTAACATTGCAAAGGACTTAATAAAATGAATAATGATACCAAGAACTAGGGGAGAAGGTCAACGACAAATTAGAAATCAATAACACTTTGGTAAACCCTAAGAAGAGTGAAAACTTTTAGTGTTTATAATGTTTTTTTGTCAAATGGAAACTTTCTTTTTTCATTTGTATTTCTTTATGTTTTACTTTTAAATCTACATGCAATTACTTCATAAATAGATAATACTTAATTTCTCAAAGGAAAAAAAAAACTAATTTTAATAGATTCATAGACATTGAACTCAGAAAATAGCTCTTTACTATAAATTTATAACAAAGATTAACATAACACAACCATTTATTTTATTTCAACTAAATTACAATGTAACATCATTACATATCTTTTTAAAGATGAGTAGTTGTAGAGTAGGAAAGCTCCTATTTTGTATAAATAACATAAGTCACTTTACATAGACATAATTTATTCCAAGTTGTTGCTCATGACAATGGATTACAAATTGATTCCAATTTACAAGGTTTTGTCAGTAACAACATAATACAAATGTGACATTAAAAATAAATGCACGATTCCAAAGCTTCTATTGTTGAGAATGTAGTACAAATGTGGTAGTGGTACTGAAAATAAATGCAAGGAACTCACCTATCAAATCATGTTGGGGAAATGGGAGTTGTGAAGATACAAAATGTTCTTATCCCCTTTGAGAACCAGAGTCATGTAGAAGATGAGGGCTAGTAAAATTGCTCCCATCTTCTACCTGTAGCCTCCATGCATCGAGATAGGATTTATGTCCATTAGAGCTCCTCATCCTAGTTCAAAACCTGTCTGAGAAGTTAGGTGAACCAAATCAACTTCTTTCCAATTCTACCCATTCTAAACTTGAAGGAAATTGGTCTTTTACTCTGTAACTACATAACTAGAGGTAGGAGAATTTAGAGTATCCCCAATAATACCACAACATATTATTCTTGAATCTTTATTAACCCAAAAAAATGAAAACCCTTATGATACTATCCACTATCACTAACCCTATTTATGGGACACCAGTGCCGCTACGAGCCTAATTCACAAAAACCAAAAAACCAACTTAGTTGATTCGTGTATCTTAATCCTTACATGTACAATGAAAATGTTTAATTTAATTGAAGTTTGGCTACATGCAAACTGTACCTAAATCTAACAAGCTATCAAAATCACCAGCCTCCAGTCACCACTACCAGTGCCACTCAAATGATATGAAATCATTACAAATATTGTTTCATTAAAGCTATGAGTTGTCCAATCAATCGCTTTGGATGTTCAAAAGATTGAAAATTTCAATTAAATGAAAATTAATACATCGAGGCATTGAAAAGAGAGAAATGAACCTTGATCTTGCCACGTGTCTGCATCTAATGGTTCTAGTGTTATTCCAGATGTTTCAATTCACAAGTCTACTACTTTAGAGATTTACTTCTGGAATGCAACTATAGCCATCCATCAAAAAGTCATCGAATGGTTGTGGTTATATTGATTTTCCTTTACATCCTTTGTGTAAAAAGTTCTTAAGTTTTTAAGCCTTGGTCTTACATTCTTCCCAGGTGGTCCCTCTTTTAAAACAAACTTTTTGCATGTGCATATTTCTACCACTTAAGTTCTTCTATCGCTCATCACCAAAATCCAACCCATCGGATTCATTACCACGATGATGAGCCTTGATCTCCTCACATGTCTGCATCTAACGATTCTATTGTAATTATGGAGGTTTCAATTTGAAAATCTAGTGCTTGAGAGATATACTTCTGGAGTGCAGCTACAACCATCCATCAAAAATTCATTGAATGGTCATGGTCCATAATGTCATGTGGTCATTGACACTTGGAACCTCAAAACCAAAGTCTGAAGTTTCAAAGTTTTCAAAACCTCTAACCCACTGACTAAAAATATGACCAAGAAAGACTTGCAACTAAGGTTAGGAAAAGCACCAAAACCTTGAATTTGGTGAATTAAGATAGGAAAGGTGGCAAGAACAGTGCATTTATGAAGTGAAGATCGTAGGAAGATTTTAAACCTACTTGATAGTGTATTTATGAAAAAATACTTGCAACTAAGGCGAGGAAAAGCACCAAAACCTTGACTTTTTGGAATTAAGATAGGAAAGGTGGCAAGGATGGTGCATTTATGATGTGAAGATCGTAGGAAGATTTTAGCAAGTGGAAATGACTGGAGGATTGATGGGTAATTAATATTGGTACTTGTGGAGTTTGGAAAATTATTACCTCTCAACCCTCGATTAGCGAAGTTAATAATAGAGTTTGGCATGGAGAAGAAGGCACAAAAAAAGTCTAAAAGAGTGGTGGTGGTGGTGGTGTAGCTGTAGTAGTTTTAAAATGGAGGCCAACTTCACTCTGCGTTTCAAGAGGCAATTAAACTCATTTTATGGTGAAGCTTCTCACCAAAGATTAATGGGGATGTTTTTATTCACTGATGGGAGATTGGTACAATGTGTGTGGATGATTTTGGGGAAATCCTTTGGAAATCTAAGGCATAGATACTGGACTAACATGGATGTATACTCCTTGATTATAGCATGGGGTTTAGACTTGGGGGAATTGACAAGCAAAGTGAGAGAAGTGGTGGAGATGATTGTGCATAGATATTTCTTGGAAGGATTAGAATCAATACTTGAATAGGGAATTCTAGGTTAAGGTTTGAACATATGAGAAGGCTTTGAAAATATGGAACTAGAAGGGGTAGAAGGATGCATCCCTTTCGTGCATTGGTCAGAGGATGAGATTAAAAATCGATGTAGGGAAGAAGCAAGGTTAGGTTGGAAAGCATTGAAGCTCTTTATAGAGTTGATGAAGGTGGAAGCAATTATAGCATAGGTGAAAGTAGAGGCAGAGTGCATGGAAGCATAGGCGAAAGTGGAGGAAAAGTGTATGAAAGAAAAAGGACAGAATGCGAGGAAGTGGAAGATGAAAGGAAAATAAATAAGGAAAGTTGGTTATGAAACAGGTAGCACTAGTTGAATTTGTAGTTTTTGTAGGGTTTTTATAGAATTAACACAACACTAGAACTAAATTTTTGGCTTGTTTGGGGTCGAACCTTGTTACAGTTGTATAGTGTGAATAGTACTTATTAGGTACTAGGAAGGGTAAAAGAATGATTGAAAACCTTGTTGAAATATGTAAGGTAGATACAAATAGTTATGGAACTAGTTTTACTTCGCTAGAGTTACTTTTCTATTATGAAGCTTGTTAAGATACTTTTTTGAAAAAAATGTTATAGTTGTAGGTGATTTTTGGATGGTTAATGAAAACAATGAGGCAAATAATGTAATCTTTATTTTTATGCAATACACAATCCTATTACCAACCAAAAATAAATAAAAAATGGTTCTAGTGTTATTCTGGAGTTTTCAATTCGCAAGTCTATTGCTTCAGAGATTTACTTTTGGAATGCAACTACAACTTTCCATCAACAATTCATCGAACAATCATGGTTATATTGATGTGCATAAACACTTCGCCACTACATTTTTTTTATTAGTCTGATATTATGTTTAATTCACCAATGTTTTTTTCTTAATCATTTGAAAATAGGTTTAATTTGCTTATGAATTTTATTTTTTATTTTGAAAAACAATTTTAATCACCAATAAAATTATTTTTTTTGGTTTGAAAATAGGTTTAATTCACCAATCAAAAGATTTTATTGGTTTGAAAAAAGATTTTAGTTTCCAATGGAAAAATTTTAGTGGTTTTAAAAAAATTGCATTTCGCTAGGATTTTCCATAGACTTCTAGTGATTAGAAAATATTTTCCAATGGACATTATTTGTTTTTCACGAAAAATGAAAAAAATTGCCACTAAAATTAATATTTTTATCAGGAAGTATACAAGATTCACTAGGATTTTACACCTTCATTGAGGGGGGGGGGTTTCTTAAAGTTTTCCCTGCCATAGAAAAAGGATCTTTGGACATTTTCATAGTCATTTGGGTCTTTTTCCTATGATGCTTGGCCTATTTTGCTTAGATTTAATGTTGTAATGTCATTTTCACATTTACATTAGGTCTTGATGCTTGTAATTCAATAACAATATTATGATGTCTTACAAGAGTTTTGCAAGGTGTTGTAACACATCTTCACACTTTTCTAGGACCTTTTCATTAGAATTCATCTAAATATCATTTTTTTATCCCTTACCAAGTCCTATTTCAAAGTGTTGTAAGGTGTTGTAACAAAAATTCACACTTTTCTAGGTTTGTCATTAATATTCACACTTTCCTTAGGCTTTAATGTCCCCTTTATGCACTTATAGGTCATATTTAAATGTCTTCTTAAAGAAGAACCTGATAAAGAATATTTTAAATTATCACAATTCTTGACAACCACTCAATAGCCTTGAGTGGGACTAATTCACTATTAGGGGTGAATTAGTCCCTCTTGGCACAAAATTCAAGATAATTTAAAATTACTTTTGGGTTTTTATTCATTAAGACCTAAGGTCGGTCTATGATGAGGTATTTTTAGGAATTACGGCATAATTGTGTATAAATACATAATTTTCCCTCTTATTTTAGGGGATTCAACTAATTCATTCATTATTCATCTATCATTCATTTTATCATTCTTCTCAAGCAACCTAGGGCATCAAGAGAGCATTCAAGATCATTTTTAGACATTCAAAGGCTAAATACTCCTCTATTGTTGCAGCAAATCAAGATCAATCATCAAGGAAAGGTTTTTATTCCATCATTGCATGTTTCATTACTTTGTTTCATCATTTTGGTTTAGTTACCTAAAAGGAGTTTGACCAAGGAAAACCCCATGTCCTAACTTTCAACATTTTTCTCTTCCTCTTTGTATGATTGCAGATTTAGGTACCTTGAAGGCTTGGAAAAAATTGAAGAATAGGTTGCAAACTTATTGAGATCATTTCCTTTCAACTACGTCAAATCATCCATAAGAAGTCATCCAAAGTACCATAATCAAAATTTTAGATTCAGGTATTTGAGGAACAAAAAGAGGAGATAGAAAACTATAGATTCCAACTTTGAGTTTCCAAAAATTCAGAGGTGGACTAATTCACCATTGGCAGTGAATTAGTCCCACTATCAATATAGAAAGTAAGTTTTCTTCAGATCTGGGCACCCAGTACCCTAAAACCTATTCTAACAGACTTTGTCAAAAATAAGACTTATTCACCTAGAATGGTGAATTAGTCCCAATGGGATTTTTCAGTGTCCTCTATAGCATTCCAGACCTCCATCCAACCACTTTCCAACTTTTAGGTGCACACTTCTAGTTTTACAAGTTTTTGTTTTGTTTCACAATCATTTCTAGGTCATTTTTTCATATCATGATGTGTTTCAAACAAGTTACATTTCTTAGGTTTTGTATTTGTAAATCATTTAATCTTTAGTTTATTACATTTAGATCATTAGATTGGCATCCTTCATTCATATTTCATCTACTCTTGCATTAGCTTTGAGTGCTACAATTTCCCATTTTGGCCCTTCTTTCTCCTTTTAGGTAAAAACCCTAGAAGTTCTAGAAAGGATTAGGGTTCGAAAATCTATTGTTACATTTTGGTGAACCTACCTTTAGAACACTTTCTCTTCTGATTTGAAGTCCTTCATTTCCTAGATTTTCTTTCATTAACTTTGCATTGCATTCTAGGGATTCAACTTTTTGCATTAGTCAAAGTGCATATAGTTTGCACTTTTGTCTTTCAAATCATCAAAAAAACCTGAAAACTATATTTGTATTTAGGCTTTAAGCCATCCAACATAGAAATCATCAAAATCAATTGGAAATTTCTAATTTTTTTGAAAAGAAACCCTTACTAGAACTCATTCACCATTCTGGGAGAATTAGTCCCTGTCCATATTTTCACTATATATCACATCATTAGAAACCTCATTTATGTGCTTAGTAAGCCTCCTAGTATCATATACTATAATTTTGGAACATTTCTGGAACATTTGTTTTATGCATTTAAGCCAAAAACATCATTTTACACTACTCATTCTTTAAATCACTTCAATTACAAACATCAGTAGATTTGAAAATGCTTACATTTCTGACATTTTGCATAACATCGATAAAAGTACTTTTCACTTTTGCATACATCATGTTTCTATTCATAAAAAATTGCATTAAAGTTTGGTAAAAGTTCTTTTCATTCTAGCATATACATTGTATAAATTCTTCAAATCTTGCATATATTGGATAAGAATTTTTTTCATTTTTGTACATTCATTGTTTATATTGTTGGAACATTACATGAAATGGTTACAAGTGTTTTTCATTCTTGTTCACACAATGCTAGTATGGGTAAGTGCACAAAGTTGAGTCCACGAAACGTGGAAGTTTTTTCCCTTAACCAAAAAATTGAAATTGACATCGAGGAAACGGGATCCCGATTTAATAAACGGGATCCTGATTTTAAAAATCGGGATCCCGTTACAATTCGGGATCCCGAGCCTGAGACGAAACGGGATCCTGCTTTTTAAAAATTGGGATCCCATTTCCCATTGGATTCTGAACTAATGGAAACAGAACGGGATCCCGATTTATAAGAAACGAGATCCTGATTTATAAAATACGGGATCCCAATTTATAAATAATGGGATCCCGAGTTCTATAAATTTGGATCCCATTTTATACTACTATTTATTTAAAAAAAAAATAGTTTTCACTGCTCTATAGATGGGACCCCGAGTGTTGGTGACAGCGACCCCACGACCAGCTATAGGTACCCCACCTAAACGCCATTTTTTTGCATTTTTTAAATTTTGAATTGAAAGTTTGAAAGAAATAAGTTAATTTCGCATGTTTTTTTTTAATTTGTTTCACGTTTTAATCATTTTTTAAATTGTTATAGTAGAATTCAATAATTGTAAAAATAGAAAAAAACTTGCAATGAAACCTAAGTGTCTTTTAATAAAAATGAAAAAAAAAACCTTGAATTGTGTTTTAGAAATAAAATTTAACTTTTAAATCTTAAATTGTTCGATTAAACCCAAAAAAAATTGATTTTGAAAACCCGAATTGAAACAAAACAAAAAAAATTGCATTTCAAAACCCTAGAAATCGAAATGAAATAAAAACATCGCATTTACAAATCCAAATCGAGCTTTTTGAAACCCTGAATTCAAATCAAATGAAAAAAATTGAATTTGAAAACCCTAGTTTGAATTGAAACAAAAAATTTCATTAAAAACCCTAATTGTTTAAAACTGAAACCCTAAATTGAATTGGAACAAAAAAAATTTGGTAAAACCCTAAATTGGAATCGAACAAATCATTTTGATTTTGAAAACTAGGTAATTTCGAGCTCAAAAAAATCATTCACATTGCTTAAATGTTTTAAATTTTATTTGCTTTGTATGGAAAAAATGATATATATTAAACTTTAGTTTCAATTTTAAATTATAATTAGATTAGAAATCAATATGTTAAAGAATGGTTAAAATTCATAAAGTTTATCTTGATGTTTGTTTGCAAATTTAGTTAACAAATTCGTAAATCTAAACACATACAATCGATTCCAATTGACACTAACTTGCAAGTCTAAATTATGCCAAGGGCCACCCAAACTTCACCCTAAGTTTGCTAAGTCCTAGACCCTAAACTATAAAATCTAAACCCATAACACTAAAGCATTTGAAATTTATGAACCCTAGACCCTAATCTTTCATTGGAGATACCTAAAATTATGTAGGTTCAATGTCAAGAATGGGTCTATTTGATAGATTTATGAAAAATATTTTGAATATCTAGAATGCCATAAACGTATAATTATAGCAATTCCAATTGGAAACACTTGGGTACATATATATCGTATGAAATTTAAATCTAGGAAGGTGTCTATCATATAGGCGAGTTGATAATACATGGAAAGAGGTTTGTATGGGAATATATGTATTAAGAAAAACATACCACATGACCTCTATAGGATTTTTAAGATGTGATCCTAGATAATAATCCACCCATCCTCAATCATAATGGATTCTTTAGCAATTAAGAGAGATTCAATTTAACCATAAAATTACCTATATTTTGATACTATATAGATTTATGTGGAAGGATAGAAATGCATCAATAAGGAGACCAAGATGGAACCATTTAACACCTACAAGGTACACCTATTACATGGGAAAGGGAGGAAGTACATCATGATAGTTTGGAGGAACTACATGCTATTATTACAATTTAGAGATCTAGGAGGATGATTCATATAAAAGAAATATAATTAAATATTTATATTATTTAATATATTATATTTAATATAATATATTAAATAATATAAATATTTAATATCATAAAATATAATATAAGATTACAATTAAGGATAGGTAATGTTACAATTTACTTGGGGTTTTAATGACATTAGGCTTAAGATTCAATTAGGTTTGTAGTAAATAGTTAGGTTACAATTAGGAATATATAATAAATATTAATATAATTATAATACAAATATAAATTAATTTAAATATAATATAATATAGGAATACATTTAAGATTACCTAGTAAAGGTTATAATTTAATTAAGTTTCAATTAGGTTTGCAATTCAATTAGGATATGGTTAGGGGTGGGGATCATTTAGCATTCTATTATTGTTAGAGTATGGGTTACATTTAAGATTATTGTTATTTTTGTGATATGTATAGATTGATTCTTTTTTAGAATCATGTTAACTTTTTTTTATTAGAGGGGTAAATGCTTTTGACCCAGAGCTAGATGGAACCAACGAGGCTATAGTATGACTAAATTTAGACCTCACTAGACATCTAGATCCCCTTAAGCCATCCTATCACCTTAAATCATAAATTGATTTCTTAAGGGGTCCCAATATGACAAATTTCTTAAAGGGATCAAAAAAGTTCTTAAAATTTGGTGAAGTTGCCCAAGGCAATCAAATTTAACAATAATAAGATCGTGCAAGATTATAATATGAATGAGATTTCATGATCTAGGTTGGTCAATTGAAACAAGAGTAGATCCCAATCAACTATTCCACAAGAAAATTTTGTTCACTAACTTGCAAGTTCATTAAATATTTAAGGGGCACTAAAACTTTACCCTAAATTTTGTAAACCCTAAACTCTGAACTCTAAAATCTAAACCCTAAACACTAAACCATTCATTTTGTCCTACCCAACACCATAAAGTGAAATTTGGTTGTCTTAGGAAAATCCGCCATATTTCATTCCCTTATGCCATGTAATTTTTCCCTAGGATCTTACTACATGTACATCCCCTTAAGTTATCCTATTACCCTAAACTCTAAAGTCTAAACCCTAAACCCAAAGCCATCATTTTTTCTTAGGCTCTTAATGAAATTTGGTTGCCTTAAGCAACACCACCAAATTTCATTCCCTTATGCCATGTAATTTTTTCCTAAGATCTTACTACATATATCCCCTTAAGTTATCCTAAATCCCTAAAACCTAAACTCTAAAGTCTAAACCGTAAACCCTAAAGCCATCATTTTTTCTTAGGATTAATGAAATTTGGTTGCCTTAGGCAACTCCATCAAATTTCATTACCTTATGCCATGTAATTTTTTCCTAGGATCTTGCAGCATGTAGATCCCCTTAAGCTATCCTATTACCTAAAACCCTAAACTCTAAAGTCTAAACCCTAAACCCTAAAGCCATCATTTTTCTTTAAAGGCTTTAATGAAATTTGGTTGCCTTGGGAAACTTCACCAAATTTTATTCATTTGAGCCATGCCATTTTCTCCTAGGACCTACTAGACGTAAATCCCTTAAGCCATCCTGTCACCCTAAATCGTAATTCAATTTTCTTAAGGGGTTCCAATAGGACATTTCTTAAGGGGATCAAAGAAGTTCTTAAAATTTGGTGATCAAAGTTGCCTAAGGCCCAACCAAATTTAACAATAATAAGATCCTGCAAGATTATACAATATCAATTTAGTTAATTGTATTTTCATTCAAATAACATGTTCCTTAGACATATAAATGAGGCTTACATATAATTTTATCATTTGTATTCAATTATTTAAGGCCATTTATATTGAATGGTTTAACTTGGTATTTCCTAAGCATGTATCTTACATCTTGAAATTACAAATCTAATGCAGGTTCACTCATATCTTAAAGATCACATGGATCCATTCAATAATATTCGCAATCCACCTCCATGCCATCCATCTCCAACACCTTCACCTCCACCTCGTAACCCCCCACCTCCACCACCTGAAATCAATGAACAAGCTCGTTTGCAAGCACAAATCAATGCTTCTGCTAGAACCATCCAAGATCAAATCAACATTATTCAAAATGAAGAATGTGTCACACCTCCTGTGAGGATGTTTGCATCTAAGATGCAAACCCTTGTTGATGCTGTCAGGGCTATGGATGGGATCGTAGATGAGCATCGACAATGGCTAGAGGAGAGGAGAACTCCTGATTTTGAAAAGGAAAACACAAAGAAATGAAGATCTATGCAGTAGAGAGCCATAATAGCTTATAAATTAAAACAATGATCTTGAAGAAGGTGAATTTTATAAATTCAGAACGATGGATATTTTGTGTGATGAATTTTATAAATTTGGTTCCAAATGGATATTTTAGGTGACATGAATTTTTATGATTTTGGCTCTTATATGGATATTTTAGTGACATGGATTTTGTGAATTTGGTGAATTTATGAACTTATAATGAATAGTATATAATAGTATATATTTTATGACTATCTACTAGATCATGATTTCTCCTGCTGAAAAATTGTAATATATATATATGTGTGTGTGTGTTAGACATAAAATGAGATTTTGTGAATGTATCAAGTTTATTGTTTAGTATGTATGTGCATGTATTAAAAATTTGCATAATAGTTATTAAATTTTGAAATTTGTATATGTATGTATGTATAGTTTAGTTTAATGATTTGTACGCATGCAAATTATGCATCATATTTTTTATTTTAAATGTACATGTACATACGTTTAATTTTTAATTTTGTATGGACATGCTCTTGAGTTGAACAATCATTGTGTATAAATGTGCATTTCAATTAAATATATGAGTTTAATATATATGTTGCTCATCCTATTTCAATTAAATATATGATCTTAACTTTTGTATGCACATGGACTATTTTGTATGATTTAATGGTGCACATTATATCAAGCATTACACGGATGATTTCCACATTGATGATATCATCAATCCACCACTTTGCCCACGCCCAACCGCTTCCCCTCCCCTCCACCTCCATCTCCACCTCCACCTCCCTCCTCCCTCCCCCTCCCCTCATATGCCACCTCCAAAGACTCCATGGCATCCGACATGAGGCTCACTTGGAGCAATGTAATAAATGATCAAATCACATCCTGCTGAAAAATAAAATCAATGCTATGTAGAGTCAAGCATTGATTCCTCCACATGTGAGACATTTTCAATTTGCAATGTAAAATGTTGTTGATGCCATCAGGATGATTGATTCTGATCTTGATAGGCATTGATGAGATAGAGAACAAATGAGAATTTTATTTTGATGGTATCTCTTACAAACAAATATTATACCTTAAAATAACAAAATCCCATCTAGCCCCCTACTTTCTTGACCCCGTTACCCGACAACCCATTCCACCTAACAAATCTAGAATATCCATGAGGTGGTGCATACATCTGCAGATGATTGCACATTTTTGGGATCAATGGTATATGGTTTTGATAGTCCCCCACATGCTAATTGGGAGTTCCCATTGTATTTTTTGAGAAAACTATATGTAGAGTTTGTTTTGGGGCAAAAGCCCAATTATTTTGATTTTAGATCATTTCAAGGTGTTGGTGGAGGCATGCCACAATAGAGATTAGGGGCAAGGGTTCATCCCCGACACCCCGTGCATGCACAATCCCTTGTTGTTGCTCCCGTCCTCCCATTCCTACACTCTATACATCATCAAGCTTCCTGGTCTCAACATTAGGTTCCCTTAGTACACTCAAGATGAGACCTTTGATCGCAAGATTAATTTATGCGAGAAGCGAGTGGAAGTATAGAGATGATGATGATGATGGAGGATTTTATGGAGCTTAGTCCTGAGTACTACCTAGGAGTGTTGGAGACCGTCTCCATATATGTACTAGTTGTCATCAAGTAAGCAGGACTGACTGTAGCTACACCTAGTTCAGGTGGACGAGGAGATTCTGGTGGTTCATCTGGTCGCATCAGTTCATTTGTAGAGTTCCTCGTAGCAGAACATCACCCTGAGGACACTACGACACAGGTATAAATATGCATCTAGATGTACAAACTCATTTTATAATATTTTTTATGGTTGTATATATCAAAGAAAAGTTTGCAATACATTTTAACAATCAATTTTTTTGGTGTACAGATGACACTTTCGATGCAAGGGCAATCATCTATACCACGAGTACATATATCGACACCAGTCATACTTGGCAACACTTATGGGGTATTTTGATTTCAATTTTTAAAATTATATATGAAATCATAAATTATTTAACTTGAGTTTTAAATTTATAATTGAATCACATATATGTTTCAAATATTCATGTTGGTTTAGGTGAGTCAATCAGCATCCATGTCAATTCCTCCTGAGGGATTGTCAAGACTCCTCCACTATCGAGTGACATAGATCATGGGCAGGTACATTAATATTGTAAATTTGTTTAAAGTTTGCTACTAGTATAGTTGCCACCTCTATGAGTTTTGAATTCATTAGGATATATGAAACGCGATGCATGCAATAATTCTGCAACATTATAAGTGTTAAATGTCTATGTACATCTATGTCTAGGTTGATACCATAATAAGAATGGGCATTGGGCAAACATTTGATGTTGTAGTTACTCGTGAGGCCACTGATTTCTAGGTTGTTTACAAAAATTTCTACATAAAATGTGTAAACTTGAATATATATATATATATTAACTCAATTGAATTGTACTACATGCTTTTAATTTGATCTTGTAGGACTTTGTTTGTAATGCCTCACTAAGGAACCTAAAGGACAATTAAACAATAAACACAGCACAATTTTTTTTTTTTAAAGTAAACATAACATACATGTATTACACATTAAGTCCTGACATGAATTCCATTTAAGCAGATTCACAACACATACATCCCTTGGGGTACACGAAGAGTCATTACTAGACTGAGATCCACACAACAACAATAAAAATCAAAGATATAATCCATAACAAAATAAACATTAACAATTATAACATATACATGAAAATCATTGATAAGGAACCATCTGAGTACATAAATACAACATATGCATAATTAACTCAACACATTGAATAACAACTACCAATAGCCACATAAGGTTTAATGTTACATTACAATACAATATTCAAGAAGTACAATGATACAAAAGTGTTTCTGAACATAAATGGAAACCATAGATAAGATAACATGATACAAATAAACTGATGAATACAAAGAATCATAACTGGCTACAACTCTGGGGTCGCTGCAACCGCACCAATCTGCACCTCTCGATCCTCGACTGGGGACCCAATGGGGTGCTTGGCATGTTCCACCCGACCATGTGAGTCCGAAGACCCACCCCCCGTGCTAGGAGCTAACAAGAAAGAGACCTCAACCAAGAACATCCAAAAAGGAAACCACAAGACTCCACAACATACAAAAGTATCATAAAACTCAAGGATTACAAAGACATAATCAACAACAACCAAGAGTCATTAAAATAACTTAAAATCATACATCTCATCACATAAATCAAAGCAATGACCAGTAACAAGTAACCAAAGGATGATCATGAAACACTTCCAAATCAACTGAATTAATAAACATAATACAATTCCAAATTGCAATACAATAACATCATATCACCGTATCAAAAGAGAACAAGGTCATAAGTCAAATATCAATGAGATCATACAAGACCACAAAGTACACCAAAGATATATCAAGACAATAATCATAAATCAAGATAAATCCAAGTATCAACAATCTAAACCAACTTCCGTAACCTACTTCCAGAGGAACACAATAAAGTAAAACACATGGGCAACTAGGGGAGAGTGTCATCGCATAGTCCTACATGGGCTGTCATGTGTTCTTCCTCCCAACTAGAGGTGTCGGTCCCATCTATGGCTGTCCTGTGCTCTTCCTCCCAACTGGAGGCGCCGGTCCATAGGGTGACTCATGCGGAGCCGTAGACCTCTCGTGAAGATGAGGTCACGACCTTGCCAACCATGGCCTTCTCAGCCTTCCATTAGCCTACGGAAGCACTAATGAAGACGAGGCATCCATTTTATTAATCTTATAATGATATTACTACCCAACCCACCTAAGTTAATTATTAGGTTTTCACTTATTTACTAACTCACTCGTGGGTTATCCTGGTCTCTTCCCCTTAAACGGGGCACCGTCCCCCACGAGGAGCCACTCTCCCTAGAGACCCAACAACATAAAAGCCAAGAAACCAAGGGTTGTACAACATCACAAGAATATTATTTCTCAACTGAAAAGTATGCGAGGCATTACCCATTTCGCTATAAATACAATTTCCAAGTCTCAACAAATTTTGTACAACCCTTTTAAAATCATGAAACCAAAACACTTGCCACATCAAGGGCACATAAAGAGAGAGAACATCAATTATCAATCATCTCAAGCCTCTGGAAGCCAAAGAATGAAAACCCACAAACAAGGGTAAAGTGAAGCCACATGAGTATTTCTCCAACAATTCCAACACAAGGATAAAATTCCTCAAATATGAGAGTAAATTAGAAAAGCCATAACAAGGAAAGATTCATCAAGACCCATCTACAAATTAACAATGGCGTCACCTCAAAAATGAAAACGTAAAAGAAAATTAACCTTTAATTGACGAAATCACTAAATGAAACCAAAAGCCACCAACTAGGCATTCCATGGGAGACCTCAATTTTCTCCTCACAAGAACCCCCTTATGATGGTACGCAAATCACCTTCATAATAACAACAACATAGCAATGACAACAATAATTGCAAGGCCACCAGATCTATTTTCAATTCAAATATAATGAGTGAAAACATTGAAATAAGATCAACAACTCCATCCAGACTACATGATCAACTTCGATACAAAAATAAATCAGAAATTCAAGAAGATCAACCATCCCCAACTCATAAACCAAAACACGAGTTCCCAATTACATTACAACAAAATTTAAATGACAAAGGATTCCTTGAATCAAAATTAATCTCCAATGACATTCATACCAATACGGAAATGTCCAAAAACAATCCTTCAATAAAAGAGGTAAAAGCATGCAACCAGGCATCCAAAGGACCAAATTAAAGAACACCTTAAATACTCAATCACTCACAACTCCATCAAACATTCGCATAATAAACAACAACCAAAAATTCAAACAAGAACAATATTTATTAACCAATCAATTAACGACCAGAATTAAAACTTTACAACTTACCCATACTAAGATAATTCATGATAACCATCACAAGTATTCTAAAACTATTATCCATAAAGCGTACTTACAAATCAATCATTAAATGAATATAATGGAAGTCAATTTTCAAAAGATTAAAATTCCATTCCACCAATAAACTATCCAATTCAAAATTACCCTAATCAATCTCTAACTATACCTATACATTTAAATTTCCCCTTTCATCATACTCACTTAACATACTTCCAATATTTAAATTAATTGTGAAAACCATATAAGGCCAATTGTCTATACTTTTAAAATAACAATAATAACAATACTCTAAATGCTCAAATTACATATTAGAAATTACCACCTTAAAATCTTAAATCTATCTAAATAAATTTACACACATAAATTCTTTTTAAAACCACTACATATTTATATATATTAATTCTTTTTGATGAAGGAAAGTAGAAAGAGAATAGATCTTTTCTAAAATTTCAACAAATCTACAAGACTTAATTTCAAGAATAAAAAATGAAAAGATAACTTATTTAATTTCATAATAAATTCTACTTCTAGAATATTCATACTACAGCGAGAATTAAATAAACCATGCTATCATATATTCGTAAATTGATATTTTCTACTAACTTATCATCTTAAAATTGTAATTTCACAAATTAATAGGAATTATTTTCTATTCCAAAATATTTACTCAGAACAAGAATTAAATAAATCAATGTTGTTTTACTTTTGTAAATGATTTTTCTGCTAACAATATCCTTTCCAAGTTGTAACTTAACAAATCAATAAAACAGATTTCTTTCGATTTTACTAATATTTTCCTTGTAAAAATTCCTACTATATTTTTAATTGGAAAAGAAACAGAATCTAAATATCTATTTTCTAGATAACAAATAAATTACAGAAAATATCATTTAAATCAGAAACGAAACATAACAGAATATATACATACATGCCTTTGTTTAACTATCAGTTATATTTAACGAAATATGTTCATCAAAAGGAAATTGAAATTGAATATATATATATATATATATATCTGTTTATTGTACACAGAATCGAATAATATATTTTTCTATCAGAGAACACAGAATAATTAAATTAACTAATAAATATATATATGTATATATATATAAATATATATATATACATATAAATACATATATATACATATATATATGTATATATATATATAAATATCTCATTTCAAAAGAAATTACTATATAAAAACTCCTCATGAATAAACAAAAAGCTTATCATATAAATTTCCATGGGAATTTTACTCCCCAATCCATAATAAACACTGACAATTTCACACAAACAAGGGAGGCCTATGGGATCACACTCATAGTCTCGACGGATCGCTATAGACAAATTTCATTTGATCAGTCACAATGCCTTTCTGGGATCACAAGCAGAGTCTCAGAGACAGACCACCACAACTCACAGGGTGGGTGGTGGTAATTACTGGTACTGCACCTGCACCACTCAACCAATATATAATTTTTATTTTTATTTTTATTTTTATTTTTTTATAATAAATTCACATAATTTAAACAACGAAAATTTGAATTATAATTTTTTTATTTTTATTTCTTTAATAATTTCAACCAAATTTAATATGGCGACAATTCAAAATTTAAGAATTAAATTTCACACTCAATATTTATTTATATATGTATATATGTGTGTATATGTATATACATCTTATATATATTTACTATATTACAAATAATTTGAAATCAACAGTACAGGTTACAGTATATATATATTTATATGAAAATTGTATTTAAAGAATATATATATATATATATATATATACAGCAACCCAGAAATCTACAGCAAGGAAATTATTTTTCCATTTATTTATTTTTTGAGAACAACCACAGCAATACAGTTTATTTCCAGAATCCCAACCAAAGCTTCATTTTAATAAACAACAATCCAAAACCCAACAAATAATTTCATTTAAATAAACAACAGTCCCAAGTTCCCAGAAATTTCAATCTAATAATTGACAGTCAAGAACCCAACCAAATTCTATTTTAACAAACATCAATCCCAATCCCCAAATGAAAATTTCATGCACAGCGAAACAATTCCAAGCAATTGCTATTTTATTTAATGCTACACAAATAAATAAGAGAGGAACTTGGCGTCCTGCGTTTGAAGTAGATCTGTAGAAGCTCTATTCCTTTTTTCCAATCCAATCCTCTTCCAATGAATGTTTCCAGCAGCGGCTACAAGATCCTCCCCTCAACTCCAATCTTATTCCTCCATGAATTCTCAGAATAATAAAAGAATGCAATTCTATAACAGAAAGATGACTGCCAAATTCCAAAAAATCTGTTGGGAAGAGAATGCAACCCCCTTCCCAAACCAAAATAAAAACTCACACAAGAAGCCTCTTATGTTTCCTCTTCCAGAGAATACCAACAATCACATTTCAAGAAATAAATCAAAATAATATTTAATCCTTAATTCTTTTTGTTGCCTTTTCATGTATTTCTATTTCATTTTCTTTTATCATGCATTTGATTAAAAATTAAATAAATTTAAATCCACAGAAATGAACTTTTTATTTAAATATATATATATATTCATTATTTTCACAAAACTTTATTAATTAATTACTTCAACCATTCGCAAGATTCTAAATAAGCATCCATTAAATTTCTTATGATAATAATTATCTTTTCAAGATTATTTGTTCATAACAATTTAAATCAATTTATCTAATAATATTACTTTTACTTTTAACGAATTAATTTAATTTGATTATTTGATCTAAATCATTTGATTTAATTTAATTGATTATTACTTTAATTTCTAATCATATTTTAAATAACCTTGCAAATCACTTATGATTTAATTAATTATTTAAACATGATTACTAACATATTATATTTTCCACAAAATCAAATAACTCAGTAACCAATGAAACACACACTCACACAAGTCCAAAACAATCGACACGGAGGGGTATTACATCCTCCCCCCCTTAAAAATTGACTTACTCCTGGAAGTCGAGCTCAATCAAAAAACATGGTAACACAACAAATATCAATGATCATAAGCACATCATCACCATAATTTAAAACATCGATTAAACATCATCAAGTCAGCCATGAAAATTAAACAAACCAAAAATAAAGAAAAGATACCGAAACAAAAATGGTGGCAGGGTTGCAAACAGACCAATTTGGTAAACACAAGGACAGATGACGAACTAGGTTGGGGAAACTTTCTTGTCAGTTCCTGTTTTCCACATCAATCCCATTGGGTGTTTATGGTGCTCGTCCTGTCCTGACAATGCAGGTGGAATCGAGGCTTAGTTCCTGCAATCCTGCATGCAAGAAAACGTTGTGCACAATACATATATATCACAAATACATCATGAGAGGAAATCCCAGCATGGTAGGGCACTCGCAAGCGAGTGATACCACACTGTCCCTCCCACCAAACCACACATAAAATTCAAAACAATTCTAGTAACTCGTAAACAATTTTCTTCTAATTAATTAGGAAATATTCATATAAGGATACTAACCATAAACCTAATTCATCCACTAAAATGAATTACTACTTGACATTATAAGTATCTATACCTGCATATTACAATTACATTACCTTCATCACTATGCTTTCTGAAGCCCACTTCCTGTAAATCAAAAGCTACCATAGAGCATTGCACATTAGTACCAATAATTCAAGTTGCATCTTCGCCTAAAGATACTATATTCTACTAAAATCATAAAATAATTATCCACAAAACCTCACATTTTCGTTAAAACTCATAATTTTCACACAAAGAACTCCACTTTAACCATTATTCAACACCAAAATTCACATTAATTTCAATAAAAAGGGTAAAATTTTACACCTTCACAGATTCAAGAAAACATAATTCATCACTCAAGGACAACAAAATCGCACATCCACACACACTTGACATAATCACACACATAAAACACATCACCAAGAAACACATCACACTAAAACTCAAGGGTCCATAGAGCATCCACGATAGGAAGGATATCAGTGCATTGTGCACTACACCGCGGGTCCTATCCTTTCCCATCAGTTTCCTGCACCATCGACCCAACACCATCTAACAGAAGAAATTCAAGTTCACAACAATGACAAAAGAAAAGTGAAACTCAAGACTCACGGGTCTAAGCGCAAGGTTACATAGTGAGCACACATAGTGCCCAGTGTATGAACCTTGGCTCTGATACCATGTTGTAACGCCGTGGTGTGCGAACCCCAAAGGACAATTAAACAATAAACACAACACAATTTTTTATTTTTTTTTTAAGTAAACATAACATACATGTATTACACATTAAGTCATGACATGAATTCCATTTAAGCAGATTCACTAACACATACATCCCTTGGGGTACACGAAGAGTCATTACTAGACTGAGATCCACACAACAACAATAAAGAATAAAATCCAAAGATATAATCCATAACAAAATAAACATTAACAATTATAACATATACATGAAAATCATTGATAAGGAACCATCTGAGTACATAAACACAACATATGCATAATTAACTCAACACATTGACTAACAACTGCCAAAATCCACATAAGGTTTAATGTTACATTACAATACAATATTCAAGAAGTACAATGATACAAAAGTGTTTCCAATTTGCACGAAAACCATACAACAAGAATCATGATACAAATGAATAGATGAAAACTAGCTCCAAGATGGATACAACTCTGAAGTCACTGCAACCGCACCAATATGCACCTCTCGATCCTCGACTGGGGACCCAATGGGGTGCTTAGCACGTTCCACCTGACCATGTGAGTCCGAAGACCCACCCCCCATGCTAGGAGCTAACAAGAAAGAGACCTCAACCAAGAACATCCAAACACAGAAACCACAAGATTCCACAACATACAAAAGTATCATAAAACTCAAGGATTACAAAGACATAACCAACGACAACCAAGAGTCATTAAAATAACTTAAAATCATACATCTCATCACATAAAATCAAAGCAATGACTAGTAACAAGTAACCAAAGGATGATCATGAAACACTTCCAAATCAACTGAATTAATAAACATAATACAATTCCAAATTGCAATACAATAACATCATATCACCATATCAAAAGAGAACAAGGTCATAAGTCAAATATCAATGAGATCACACAAGACCACAAAGTACACCAAAGATGCATCAAGACAATAATCATAAATCAAGATAAATCCAAATATCAACAATCTTAACCAACTCCCACAACCTACTTCTAGAGGTACACAATAAAGTAAAACACATGGGCAACTAGGGGAGAGTCATCGATAGTCCTACATGGGCTGTCCTTGCGTTTCCTTTTCCCTCCTAACCTGAGGGTAGTCGGGTCCCATCTATGGCTGTCTCCAGGCTCTTCCTCCTAACCTGGAGGCTTCTGGCCCATAGGGTGACTATGAGCCATAGACCTTTGTGAAGACGAGGTCACTTACCTTTAACCACACTTGCCTTCTCAAATTTCTCCATTAGGGGCCTACTAAGCACTGCTAATGAAGACGAGACATCCATTTTATTAATCTTATAATGATATTACTACCCAACCCTCCTAAGTTAATTATTAGGTTTTCACTTAATTACAAACTCACTCGTGGGTTATCCTGTGCTCTTCCCCTTAATCGGGGCGCCGGCCCCCACGAGGAGCCACTCTCCCTAGAGACCCAACCACATAAAACCAAGAAACCAAGGGTTGTACAACATCAAAAGAATATTATTTCAACCTAAAAGCATGAGTACAATACCCATCTCGGGCTATAAATATATATACTCTAAGTCTCAAATAAAATCTCAGACAACCCTTTTAAAATCATGAAACCAAAACACTTGCCAAATCAAGGCACATAAAGAGAGAGAACATCAATTATCAATCATCTCAAGCCTCTGGAAGCCAAAGAATGAAAACCCACAAACAAGGGTAAAGTGAAGCAACATGAGTATTTCTCCAATAATTCCAACACAAGGATAAAATTTCATCAAATATGAGAGTAAATCAGAAAAGCCATAAAAAGGGAAGGTTCATCAAGACCCACCCACAAATCAACAATGCATACCCTAAAAAGGGAAAAACTTAAAAGAAAATCAACCTTTTAATTATGAAATCACTAAAGGAAACCAAAAGCCACCAACTAGGGCATTCCATGGACTTAATTTTCCTCACAAGAACCCCTTATGATGGTACAAATCACCTTTCTAATAATAAATAAATATAGCAATGAATAATAATTGTACAATGATCATTTTCAATCAGCTTATAATGAGGAAACATTGAAATAAGATCAACAACTCCATCCGTATTTACATGATCAACTTCGGAGCATAAAAATAACTAAATTCAAGAAGATCAAACATCCTAACTCATAAAACTAAAATGACAGAGTCTAAATACATCAAGAATGTAATTTAATAGACAAGGATCTTGAATCAAATTAATCTCCAAATGATATTCATACTAATAATGTGAAATGTCCCAAAATAATCCTTCAATAAAGAGGTAAAGCATGCAAACCAGCATCCAAAGGACCAAATTAAAGAACACCTTAAATACTCAATCACTCACAACTCCATCAAACATTCACATAATAAACAACAACCAAAAATTCAAACAAGAACAATATTTATTAACCAATCAATTAATGACCATAACTAAATAACTTTACAACTTCCCCATACTAAAACAATTCATGATAACCATCACAAGTATTCTAAAAGATTTATCCAAAAAGAGAACTTACAAATCAACCATTAAATGAATATAAAGAAAGTCAATTTTCAAAAGATTAAAATTCCATTTCACCAATAAACTATCCAATTCGAAATTACCCTAATCAATCTCTAACTATACCCATACATTTAAATTTCCCCTTTCATCATACTCACTTAACATACTTCCAATATTTAAATTAATTGTGAAAACCATATAAGGCCAATTGTCTATACTTTTAAAATAACAATAATAACAATACTCTAAATGCTCAAATTACATATTAGAAATTACCACCTTAAAATCTTAAATCTATCTAAATAAATTTACACACATAAATTCTTTTTAAAACCACTACATATTTATATATATTAATTCTTTTTTTATGAAGGAAAGTAGAAAGAGAATAGATCTTTTCTAAAATTTTAACAAATCTACAAGACTTAATTTCAAGAATAAAAATGAAAAGATAACTTATTTAATTTCATAATAAATTCTACTTCTAGAATATTCATACTACAGCGAGAATTAAATAAACCATGCTATCATATATTCGTAAATTGATATTTTCTACTAACTTATCATCTTAAAATTGTAATTTAACAAATTAATAGGAATTATTTTCTATTCTAAAATATTTACTCAGAACAAGAATTAAATAAATCAATGTTGTTTTACTTTTGTAAATAATTTTTCTGCTAACAATATCCTTTCCAAGTTGTAACTTAACAAATCAATAAAACAAATTTCTTTCGATTTTACTAATATTTTTCCTTGTAAAAATTCCTACTATATTTTTAATTGGAAAAGAAACATAATCTAAATATCTATTTTCTAGATAATAGATAAATTACAAAAAATATCATTTAAATCAGAAATGAAACATAACAGAATATATACATACATGCCTTTGTTTAACTATCAGTTATATTTAATGAAATATGTTCATCAAAAGGAAATTGAAATTGAATATATATATATATATATCTGTTTATTGTACACAGAATTGAATAATATATTTTTCTATCAAAGAACACAGAATAATTAAATTAACTAATAAATATATATGTATATATATATACATATAAATACATATAAATCCATATATATATATTTATAAATATCCGCACAAAAGAAATTACCATATAAAATTTTGCGGAATAAACAAAAAGCTTAACATATAAATTTCCCATGGGAATTTTACTCCCAATGTACATAGCCACGGACAATTTTTCCGCCGGCTGTGGCAGTCTACGGGCTGCCACCGCAGTCCGACGGACTGCTGTGGACAGTCTACGGACTGTCACAACAGTCTTTCGGACTGCTGCGGTAGCCCGTAGGCTGCCACACCACTACGGCCGGCTGGGTGGGGTGGTGGGTACGGCCGAGGCCGACCCACCACTCAACCAATATATAATTTTTATTTTTATTTTTATTTTATTTTATTTTTTTAAATAAATTCACATAATTTAAACAACGAAAATTTGAATTATAATTTTTTTAATTTTTATTTCTTTAATAATTTCAAACAAATTTAATATAGCGACAATTCAAAATTTAATAATTAAATTTCACACTCAATATTTATTTATATATATATATATGTGTATATATATATACATCGTATATATATTTACTATATTACAAATAATTCGAAATCAACAGTACAGGTTACAGTATATATATATATTTATATGAAAATTGTATTTGAAGAATATATATATATACAGCAACCTAGAAATCTACAGCAAGGAAATTATTTTTCCATTCATTTATTTTTTGAGAACAACCACAGCAATACAGTTTATTTCCAGAATCCCAACCAAAGCTTCATTTTAATAAACAACAATCCAAAACCCAACAAATAATTTCATTTAAATAAACAATAGTCCCAAGTTCCCAGAAATTTCAATCTAATAATTGATAGTCAAGAACCCAACCAAATTCTATTTTAACAAACAACAATCCCAATCCCCAAATGAAAATTTCATGCACAGTGAAACAATTCCAAGCAATTGCTATTTTATTTAATGCTACACAAATAAATAGGAGAGGAACCTGGCATCCTGCGTTTGAAGTAGATCTGTAGAAGCTCTATTCCTTTTTTCCAATCCAATCCTCTTCCAACGAATGTTTCCAGCAGTGGCTACAAGATCCTCCCCTCAAATCCAATCTTTTTCCTCCATGAATTCTCAGAATAATAAAAGAATGCAATTCTATAACAGAAAGATGACTGCCAAATTCCCAAAAATCTGTTGGGAAGAGAATGCAACCCCCTTCCCAAACCAAAATAAAAACTCACACAAGAAGCCTCTTCTGTTTCCTCTTCCAGAGAATACCAACAATCACATTTCAAGAAATAAATCAAAATAATATTTAATCCTTAATTCTTTTTGTTGCCTTTTCATGTATTTCTATTTCATTTTCTTTTATCATGCATTTGATTAAAAATTAAATAAATTTAAATCCACAGGAATAAACTTTTTATTTAAATATATATATATATATTCATTATTTTCACAAAACTTTATTAATTAATTACTTCCACATTAAAATAATTAAAATCAACCATTCGCAAGATTCTAAATAAGCATTCATTAAATTTCTTAGGATAATAATTATCTTTTCAAGATTATTTGTTCATAACAATTTAAATCAATTTATTTAATAATATCACTTTTACTTTTAACGAATTAATTTGATTGATCATTTGTTCTAAATCATTTGATTTAATTTAATTGATTATTACTTTAATTTCTAATCATATTTTAAATAACCTTGCAAATCACTTATGATTTAATTAATTATTTAAACATGATTACTAACATATTATATTTTCCACAAAATCAAATAACTCAGTACCAATGAAACACACACTCACACAAGTCCAAAACAACCAACACGGAGGGGTATTACATTGTTAGTGGAACTTTTAGCCCTAACCCAGACATAGTTACACACCAGGAGGACATGTAGAGCAGGTTTCAGATCAAATGGTAATTTAATTTTTTTATTATATTTAAAGTGAATTATAAATTATAAATTGAATATATACATATTAATATGATATTTTCACATATTCTTTTTCTTTTATAGAATGAGACACATCTTGTAGTTGAGCATGTATAGACAGGTCCTGGAGAAGAGCCTAGTGCACAACCTCATAATATGGTATGTAATTAAAATATGATAAATTCTAAATTAAATTGAATAAAAAAATAATAATTGTAGAGTTGTACATCTAATTTTGAATTTCTTTGTCTTGTTTATGTAGATTGATTTAGAGAATTTAGAGGCTTCTTCAGGCGCACCAGAGCATCCAGATGTAGATATGGTGGTAATTTAATTTTATGATGGATTATAAATGAAATTGTAATTAAATCATTTTTTATTGTCTTACATCTAATTTCATCTTTCTCTTATGTATAGAGTGTTTCAGGTCATCCACATAGTCTTCATGGTGTGAAGAGGTCTCTTGATTATAGATAGTACATGACCTACAAACATGTGATTTTATGTGTTTTATATTTCTTGTTTATCATGTACTCTGTTGGACTTTATTTCATGTGCGCTTAATATATTGGTTTCATGCACTTAATATGTTACATAAATTATGGACTTTATTATTGTTTGAAATTTTAATTTACACATGTACATTTATGCATTTTATGTTCATAGTCAAGACATTAATGTGAAATTTAGTGAAGACTTCATAATTGTAGAATAATTTTAGGTTTAATCTTCTTTTCAATGAACAACAAGATATTTTCCTTCTAATGTATTAATTTTAATTTTATGAGAGAAAATTTATGTGGATTTACCTACTTATTTAGTTCTATAAATTGAATTTTACCTCATTGTTGGTGCACTTGGAATTCCTATACCTTGTGAATATCATGGATATCACCATTCTTTGTTATTTTATTCTTTAATTTTTCCTTAACTAGATTGACAAATAAAGTCATTGCTCTAAACTCTTAAGCAAATAAAATTCTTTATAGTGAAAAAATCTAACAAGGTATTGATATAATTAGCTAATGTACATATTTATAAAATGACACCATTAGTTTCTCACTAGTAATGGAAAAAAGTGTTGGTACTAAAAATTAAGGAAATAGGTAATCATTAGAAAAATATAAATTATGATAACATGAGAATGTGTATATGTAAAACGATTGTAACCATTAGGTGATGAATACGTAGTGTACACACATGATAAATTTTAAAAATGATGAATATGGAGCTCAATCCAAAGGAAAATTAATTTCATCATTGTTTCCCCATTTAGAATATCATGATTGTGTGTAGGCATGAAAATGAATAAAAAGTATCACTTCCATGTCAATAACAAGAAAAAAATAGGACATCACATAAATTATGTGTACATAAGAAATAGAAATATGTGACCCACAAAAATTTTCTCCAGGACCAAGGTTAGGGTTATAGGATAAATCTTTGGGTAAAGGTTAAGATTAGGACACAACTAGAGTTAGGGTTAGGTTTCAATTAGGGTTAGATACAACAAGGCTTAGGGATAGGATTAATTTTAGGACAGGGTAAGGGTTCAATAAGGGTTGGTTCTAATAATGGTTAGGCTAGGTCTCAATTCCTAACTCTAATTAAAATTTAATCCTAACCCTAAAAAATAGCTCATAGAAGATTAGAGAATAAAAGCACACAACACTATAGATAATAGTTCATCTAACACTAATTTATAAGTTGTCAAACAAATAATGACATCTTAAGGGTGTCTAAAGGGGTCATAATATAACATGTTAATTAAGGGGACGCTCTAGCAATAAGTAATAGAATGTCTTAAGGGATGTCTTAAGGGGTTATAATATGTCTTAAGGATGTCTAAGGGGTCATAATAGAACATAAGCTAATTAAGGATGTCTTAAGGGTCTTAAGGGGATGTCTAAAGGTCATAATAGAACATGCTAATTAAGGGATGTCTAAAAGGGTCATAATAGAACGGTTAATTAAGGGATCTCTCTTAAGGGTCTTAAGGATGTCTAAAGGGGTCATAATAGAACATGTTAATTAAGGGGATGTCTTAAGGGGTCTTAAGGGGATGTCTAAAGGGGTCATAATAGAACATGCTAATTAAGGGGATGTCTAAAAGGGTCATAATAGAACGTGTTAATTAAGGGGATCTCTTAAGGGGTCTTAAGGGGATGTCTAAAGAGGTCATAATAGAACATGTTAATTAAGGGGACATCTAAAGGGGTCATAATAGAACGTCTTAAGGGGATGTCTTAAGGGGTTATAATATGTCTTAAGGGGATGTCTAAAGGGATCATAATAGAACATGTTAATTAAGGAGATGTCTAAGGGTCTTAAGGGGATGTCTAAAGGTCATAATAGAATGTGTTAATTAAGGGATGTTTTAAGGGTCTTAAGGATGTCTTAAAGGGCCATAATTAGAACATGTTAATTAAGGATGTCAAAAGGGTCATAATAGAATGTCTATAACACACGCATAAATATATAGAATATTGATTTGATACATAGAAGTACATAGAGTATGTTTAATTTTGTAAGTATGTATGTACATATATGTCATCTCAAAATGATGTTTACAAAATTTGGATATGCCATCTCAAGAACATCTCAAACTCATGGGTAGAATGTAGTAGGTCTTCACACCACCTGATATCAAAAAGGTACAAGCAATATCAATGAAATCATCAAAACATACATATTTTAATTTATATAAAACTATCTATATGTACAGAACTCAAGTAATTGCGATTTAAAAGTATTCTGCTAACATGTTTGTAGGTTGAATGCAAGTATCCTCCTTTTTGTTTCCAAAGTATCGATCAATGCAATGATGGCTTTGTAGGGATACAAAAATGACAATAAATCAATTTTAACTATTAATGTCCAAGCAATATCAATATGTAATTCAAACATGTATTTTAAATATAATTTAACTGATAATTACCTATTTTACCGGCATCTGAAGGTTTGGTTCTTAGGTTGAATTTGTCGATCTAGTTCCAGATGAAGTGCCTTTGTTGATATATAAAAGAACAATTTAAATCAATTTCAACTAAAAACACTTGACCAATGTCAAACATGCATTTAACGTATTTAAAAGGACAAAAATAAAACTAAACTATATTTTAATTGCATTTACTTATTCCATTGTACCATCTACATCCTCTTTTTTGCAACACATCTATGATTGTCTCATTCTCTTCCATAGAAATTTTCCATAACACTTTATTTGTAGGTCTTCCACGATACCGATCTATTTTTATATTTGCTGCCATCACCAAATATGAATAGTGTATAATATTTTTATGTGTTTCTATAGTCTCCTAATGCATTCAATTTTTCTTCTGGCGCATTTTCATAGCCAAGTGCCAACAACCACCACCGATCCTATTGGAAAACATGTTCAAAACCCATCATCAAATAAGTTCTAAAATTTTTCTTAAAGGGATCAAAGACTTGTTCTAAAAAATTGCTTAAGGGGATCTAAAACTTGTTATCAAAATTTTCTTAAGGAGGTGTCTTAAGGGGATCACCGTACCTGTTGGATAATGAAAGCCATCATCATCTTCTCAAGGTGTTAACAACTTATGTTTAGTTTCCACACAATGAGCCAACCAATATTATGTTTGTTCTTCATTCCCCTTAGGTGCAATAACTGCATACACATGTCCTGCCAACAAAATTTGATTTAATAACTTGTGCATATCCATATAACTAATTTATTATTAAAAAATAACTTTATAAAGCAAAATAAAATGAAATAAATTAAATTAAAATTACCTTCTTGTACAAGGTCTGAAACATGATCATAATCTCTAGATGCAAACAATTGATCATTTGCTTCAATAGTTCTTTCATATTGATTATGTGCTTCTACAGGTGTCAACGATCTTTGCTCCCACTATTCAACCCATTCTATATTTTCATAAGCTTCCCAATTTCCTGAGATACAAAAATGGAAAAAACATGCAAGCTCCCTTGTCCAAATAGTCCATGTGCTTGCTATCATACTCCTAAATGAATGCCATTTAGTAGATCCACTAATTGTCTCACAATCAACTCTAGATACAATGTTTTCTTCTTCCACCAACCAAAAGAATCGATGAACTGTAGAGTAATCACTCGAACCAGGTGTAGATAATCTTCTATTGGCTAATCAATCCACAATCTCATGTGCATTTTTAAATTTTACTGAATCCTCAAATTTTAATTGTTCTCTAGCAAGAATTCTTTTGACACACACACCAGCTCCATCATGTTCTCCTTTACCATGCCCGGCTTCAAAAAAGCTCCATATATGTTGGACATTAAGTTCCTTGTGAACCCTACTTAACCAATAGAACATTCTAGCATTTTTGAACTACCTCGTACAATTATCTGACCATATGAGGTGTTCTTTCATACAGATTCCTCTTTCTTTTAAATTTCTATAAAATATACTAAAACAATATTGAACAAACTCTAATGAGTGTAACCGATTGTCACTCAAATAAAAATGATACTCCCTCAAAACTTTTCTATCATCCTTAGTGCTATCATCTACATGTCTATAAACAATATGGACAAACATAACTACTTGCATAGAATTATATTATTGAGATTGAATTTCCTCTTGCGGAGCGAGAGTATAATTCTCTACAAAATCAACCACTAAAAGTATAGTACCAATTAGAAATGTGTTTCTACATGCGCAAAATTGGCCATCAAGCCATCAAGCATGTTCAGAGTGCATAACATATTTTGGTACAATTTTATTATTAAATTCACTCATAAATGCATGTACACTAACTTTTTCTGTAACTAAATCACAATGCTTTCCTATTTTTCCATCTTTTAAAGAATAGTGAACATTCCTAAATCTTTTGACATCTACTAATTGTTGTCCAAAATCATGATCAACACTTTCATGAAAACAATTTCTTAAAAATGAAAGATTTCCGCAATTAATGCATTGTCCAGAAATACAAGAACTTAAATAAAATAATCTATCATTAGATTTTTCACAAAAAAAACCTGAAATAAACTCTTATTGCTTCAGGTGGCATATCAATACCACAATCCTGTATAATCATGTTAGAATGCAAGGTACAACATATATATCAAAAAAAACATCATAAAAATAATGAAATTGAACATGTATTTTACAACAACAAGATATTCATGTTTTATTAATTTTACATACTAGGTTTGAGATTTTCTGAAATACCTTTGACTTATTTTAATATTACTGTGTAACATCAATCGCTACAAAATTTTCTATAAAATTTAGTTTGTGTTGTGCATTTCTCCATTAGGTGTTTTGGGTGAGGATCGACTTTGGACCCCACCCTTAATTTTAAAACATCTCTTAGCATTAGATGAAACCCCTAGTATTATCATACAATATTTTTGATCAAAAGATTTTAATTTCAACATTCAATTTTATATCAAAACTACAGTAGTCATTCACCTAAACCCACATTGATTGATAGGATCATTTTCTATACTTTCTCTTCTTTTTGTCAGCTCTTATAATGTTTTTAGGATGTACTTTTTAAACTTCACTAATATTGCTTACCATTCTTTTATTAAAAATTGCTTTATTAACTATAGTAGTTGTTATAGCTCTTCTTGTTGCTTTTTTATCTTTAGATCGACTATTTTTCCTAATAGATTGAATGGACACAACATGTTTTAATGATTTATCTTTTCTTTTTGGTTTAACAAAAATGCCTAACCTTTTCATTATTTTCCTCATTTTTTGCATTCTCATCAATTGCATCATTAGTTGACATTGAAATGCAATTTTTTTACACAAAAGAATTTGGTGTATATTCTATTCTATGCCTTATTGCCTTCTAAGAAATTTGATCAGAAGATTATCTAAAACACCACCCAATTTTAAAAAGTATTTTCATTAAATTCAACATCACATTCTAGATTTTCATCTCATTTTCATCTTCATCTCATTTACATTTACATTTTCATCAACAAACAGTTTTCATTTTCATTTTCATTTTCTATTTTCATCTTCATTTCATTAACAAAACTGCTCTCATTTTCATTTTCATCAACAAAATGGTTTTCATTTTCGCCAAAATATAGGTTTTTTTTTCATTTTCAAGAAAATAATCATTTTGATTTTCATTTGCAACAAAAAGATCATTCTCATTCTCATTTTCAACAAATTCTATAAAGTTTCATCTCTCTGAATATTATCAATGTCAACATTGTTAAGTCCAACATCTTGTAAAACTTCTACATACAAATTTACCATTTCACTAACATGTGGATTTGAAGACGTACCTGGATTTGTGCATATTGAAACATTCTCCATAGCATTCAAAGAGGGATTTGAAGACATAGTAGGACTTTTTTGTATAATCATATTCTTCTCCAAATTGACTCCTTGCAAATTAGCTTCATCTACAACTATGGTATCTTCAATGTTTTCATCTTCAATAGTTGTTGAATTGGTTTCTCCACCATCGTTCATTGATTTTATTCTCATTCTTCTTTCTCTTTGTCTTTGTCTCTCTTTTTCTTTATTTGCTTCAACTTCTTGAGGAGTTAATGTCTTTCTTCTCTTATTACGAAATTTATCTCCCATAATTATAAAATTCTCAAGCACAAATGAATGTTAATAGTGAAATACTTCAAAATATTCAATCCAAATTGGAAGTTGAATACCTATTATGAAAAAATTCTTCCTCTTGTGTTCCTCAAACAAGTAGAAAACTACCACAATTCCACTTTAAAAATTGTTTTCATGCTCTTTAAAAAATTCAATCCATATTGCAAATTTCACTTCAAAAATGGTGTAGATGATGCTCCTTTGATAAAATCAACCAAAAATAAAATTCACCACCTGTAAATACAATAACTTATGAAAAATAATTCATTTTTAGTGCTCTCGGCCGTACATATGAAGTTGCAAAGTTGCAGACTCGACAGTAATTGTGCACAGTGTTTTTAAATAAAATAAATGGGATCCCATCTATAAAGCGGGATCAGCTTATTATCAAAGCGGGATCAGATTACAAAGCGGGATCCCATTTTGTCATCATGGGGATCCCTCTAATCGGGGATCTCGTTCAGCTGACATTGAATGTCGAGCCGTTGTAAAGACAAAGCGGGATCCGTTATACCTTTACAGTAATTGAATGTTGATTCGATAGAGACAAGATCAGATTATAACCGCCAGGATCCCATTTATTAATAAACGGGATCTCGGTTTATAATCGGGATCCCATTTTTTTAAATTTGAATTTTGTTTTGCATTGTGGGCGGGTTTTTTCCAAGGTTTTTGGTTCAGGAAAAGCATTGGAAGTCTGAACCTAAGCCTTCAACTTGGTTTGACCTGCAAGTTGAAGGCCCTAACAATGTCAAAGAAAAATACCGACTTTGGACATATGGCTGACAACCTTTTTTCCAAAATTTTCTGACGAAATTAAAACCCATTTTAGATCAAACAATGCAAATTCTAAATATTTTTTTTTTTTGCAATTGAATTATTTTTTCTATTTTTCAATTAATTTCTAATAAAATTGGTGCATAAACTTTAAATATCAGAGTTTTTTACTATTTTAATAATTTTTGATCAACATAACATTTTTACAAATGGATTGCACGAGAGAAAACTTCAGACAATTCTTTTCAATTTGAAAAAAAATAAATTAGAAAATGATAAGTTTAGGTCATCTTATGCATGTCATACATGATGATTTTTCAAAACGACAAATCTGCCTGATAAAAAATTAACCAAAAAAAATATATATTCAATAAAAAATTACAAAAAAATATCAAGAGCAAGCTTTAGTGAGTCATAAAATTTTTCCCAAAAGGATTTAGAAAAATACGATAATTTAAGTCAAAATATGGTTGTCGTACATGTGCATGGTATGGTAAAAAAAAATGACTTTTAAACAGTGGTTTTTAGAAATGCCTATTAAAACTCAATTTTTACAATTTGGGTATTGAAATAAATTACATATTTGGAAACTAGACTCCGAGCACTACATTTTATGATCAGTTACTTTTTGAAAGATTTCAACTCCAAGTGCTTCAAATTTTAAGGTCAAATGTGTCAAATACTGAAAAATCAGGGAAAACACTTCCACTTTTTGACCAAAAAGTGGACTCAACTTCTTGCACACACCCGTATCTTACAATATAACTAGACATATTAGGAAAAATTCCCTATCTTATCCCTCTAAGACTATTTTAGTGCAAGAGAATAGAACCTTGGACATTCCTAGTGATCATATTTGTTCTTCCCCTAATATCTCTCCTATTGATGAAGAAGATACTTTGGTGTTAGAAGAACCAATCAATGAGAATTTTGAGTATCCAAGTTGTTTCTCTCTTCTTTTTGTGGAAAATAAATTCATTACCAACATAACACAACCATAGATAATCATGACACTACAATTTCTTCTTCTCCTAGTATTTATCATTGTTGTAAAGATAATACTTTGATGTTAGAAAACATATTCCATGAAGGTTATGAGAATCTTAGTTGTCTGCCTTCACCTAACAAAACCATTCTTGGGCAAGACAATTCAACCATTTATTGTTCTCCTACTTTTGATGACACCCTTTTAGAAGAACCAACCTTTGAATGTCAAGAAAATTTGGTTTGTAGTTCTCCTCACAGCCTTCCTCCTAGGAAGGATATCATGATGCAAGAAAATAATAATAATAATGATATAGACTCTCACTCACTAAGGGATGTGAACATTATTCAACCTCAACTCATTCTTTACCCCCCTTCACACCGACCTCAAACTAAAAAAAACCCGAATTAATCCTCTACCCACCTAAGAAAAATGTTTCATAGCAACCGAGTCATAATACCGTTGCTCATACATATAACACTAGAAATAATTTGAAACCACCACAACCAACCCAAACAACCTTACCTTTGTCTAATCCTCATCTTACTAGGCCCTCCTTTTTTATCTCTACAAAGTGGAAAGGAGTATAATCTTTTTGAATAACTACCTTATTCAAGCCTCCCCTCACTATCACAACATGATTCAAGCATCCTTGCAACAAGTTATTGTCCCTTCTAATACACAACCAAATGATATAGCAGCCACGATTCAAGACATAAATGCTGGCATTATTTCCACCAAAGTGAGCTCCCTCTTTTAGATGTACAAAAAAAAAATGAAGCTTTTATGATCATTGCTCAATACAAACGAAAAGGGATTAAGAGAACTCTTTCCGATGCTAGTTCTACTCTTAATGTATGTAGAGTAAACCTTCTCTATAGACTTGGTGTTGATAAATAAAAAATTCAACCCAATCCTTTATCCATAAGGGGATTTGACAATATAAGAAAACAACCACTTGGTGTGATCACTTTACCTATTATAGTTGGAGTGACCACATTGAAAATACCAATCCATGTTATGTTTGATGATCTTTCATATAACCTTCTCTTAGGAAAATTGTGGATTCATGTAATGAATGGCCTGCCTTCTACCCTTCATCGCAAAATGAAATACATCTACAACAACAATATGCACAAACTTGAAGCTTACCCTCATCCAAACAATTGTTTAAACATTGAGAAAAACAAAGAGAATCCCTTGAACTTATTAACACCAACCACACAAGTGGACCCCATCCAACATCTTAAACCAATCATGAAGCTCTTAGATGATGATTGGGGTTCCTTAGAATTCACACCCACCTCCTTTGGAGAATACCATATCATACACAAAGACTCTAGCAAGGGAAAATAAACCACATTTTTTTCAACACAAAACTCAAACAACCCTTCACAAGCATCCACCACAACTACTTTAGAACAACAAAAATAAAGTCACACAATAACCTTTGATGAACTTAATCATGAAAAACCACCAAATTCAAAAGAAATGAAGAAGCTCTATAGAAAAGGTTATGAACTCATGAAACAAATTGGATATAGTGGAAAAGGATGTGGTGCTCGAGAAAAAGGTATATGCAACCCTATAGAGCCTAACACAAAAAAAATGACTCATGGTGTTGGTTATTGTCCTTTGATTGAGATAAACAAGCGATCCATTAGCATCAATACTATCATAAAACATCCTTCTAAACCAACCTTAATAGTAGTACATCCTAAGTTGATCAACACTACAGGTCTTAATCTTTCTCTTGAACCAAAACACACAAATAATTCTTTGATAACATCAATGTCATCTCACATAGTACTAAAGATTTGCATTCAATAGATTCTCCCTCCTCCTGCAAGAGTGAGAAAAAAATCTTGCAATCTAAAGAACCTTGTGTAGGTATGACATCTTGTACTAAGCAAGACATCTTGTACCATAGAAAAAAAGGCAACTTGCTTGATTGATGATAAATTGGACTTAATGAGGCCTTGATTCAATGTTGTGAGGTGTTTTCCACATCCACACTAGGTCTTGGATCCTTCCAAATTCATTTATCGATGTCTTATAAAGGTATTGTAAAGTGTTGTAAAGGAATTTCATGCTTTTCTAGACTTAATGAACACATTTTTCCCTAATTCAACATTATAAAACATATTTAATTATATTATGATATCAATCTAGAAGGCTTGTAAAATAAACTTAACTTTAACCTAGTGTTGTAATGTGTTTTACACATTCACATTGGTTCTTGTGTCTTTCTAGGCTAGGTGGACCTCATTTTAGTGTTGTAAAGTGTATTTAATCACACTTTCACATTGAATTATGCATCCCAATCTCTAATTAACCTTTTATCATCACTAATAGGCCCCCATGGCCCTATATTGTGCATCTCAAGGAAATATTTGATGAAATACCTGACAAAGTCAACATATAAACCTTATTTCCTTATTTCCTAGCAATATAACTGGAAAATGGGCCCCACTAGGACTAATTCACCACTTGTGGTGAATGAGTCCCTATTAGGTGGGACTGATTCACCCAAGGTGGTGAATGAGTCCCATTTGGTTCAAATTTGAGTTTTAAGTGGAAAAAACTAGAAATTAAGTTTAATATTCTTTCATGTCGGCCTTAGGGATCCAATTTATGGGTGAATAAGGTGAATTTCCTATAAAATCAATCTTCTAAACCTTAATTCACATCCATTAACTCATTTCACAACTTATTCATCATCCATATTCTCTTTCAAGTCAAGCAAGTTAGAGTTTCATAATTACAAGTCATTAAGATTGCTTCCTAAGATAGTCAAGGGCATATTCATGTTCAGCCACAAAACTTCAAGATCAAACATCATGGCAAGGTATTGTCTTCATTTTTTCATTATTTATTACCTTCTTTGATTATTTTGGTTTAATTACCTATAAAGGGGTTTGACCAAGGCAAACCCCCATGCCCTAACATCCAAAATTTCTTCTTCTCCTCTTGTGTGTTTGTAGATTTAGGAATATTGGAGGCTAAGAAATCATTGAAGATTGTATTTGAAAGCTGTTCAAGTCATATATTTATTGGACAAGTCAAAATACCCACAAAAAGTCACTTTCAGGATCGAATCTAATAGTTTCAGAATAGGACACCTAGAGAAGCAAAAGGTGCAGATCGAAGGCTCCTATTTCCACCTTTGAATATTTAGAAATTCAAAAGTGGAATCATTCTCCATGAGTGTCAAATGAGTCCCACTTTTAGGCTTGTTTTTGGTTCTGCATTTTTAGACACCCATTTGTCCAAAATGAGTTCTGAAACAGTTTTACAAAACTGGGACTGATTCACCCAAAATGGTGAATGAATCCCACCAGGGCTAAAAATCATGATTATTAGAATTCTATAAGCTATCTCTAGTATCCATCCATATCTCAAGTGCACACTTTCAGTTTCATCCATTTTTGTTTAGTTTTGTTCACATTTCTAGGTTTTTTTGCATTACACAACGTATTTTCAAATAAGTTACATTTCTTAGGTTTTGCATACTTAATCAGTCGATTTCATCATCTAGTTACATTTAGATTATTGCATTTATTCTTAATTTCATCATAAATATCCTAGTTTGAGTGAACCACCTAGATTTTCTGTGGGATCTATCTCTTTCCTTTAGGTGAAAAACCCTAATTGAGCAAAAAAAAGAGACAGCATCCTACATCCTAAAATCTATGGTTTGTTTTAATGAATCTTCTTTTTGAATACTTATCTTTTCTAATTTGGAATCCATCATATATCTATCCTTGCATTGACTTTGCATTAGGGTTTTCACAAGTAAATTGGCATGCTAGGTTTCAAATTTTGCATTCATAAAAAGTGCATTTAGGTTGCATTGTTGGCATCTAAATTCATTTAAATTTTTTGAAATTCAACATTTTTAACTTAGATCTACATCATAGTGCTCAAAAAACATTAAAATCCATCAAAAAAATTTGGAAATTTTGAAAAAATCCCTCATTGGGACTCATTCACCACCTTGAGGAGAATCGGTTGCTTTTCACCCCTAAAACTTCCCTTTACAGAACTGAAAAGCTTATTGTTAAGCTTTTGTTTGGTGCTATTACCTAATTGTATTAGTTGGCTGAGTTTTTTTAGCATACATTTCATTACATCTAGCCTAATTTAGCTCATTTCATGCATGGTTTACATTTCAAGTTTGCATTCTCATATTGTCACATAGCATAATTAGTCAATGGTCACCCTTAAAATCTGAAAAATTGCATTCCTCTTTTACATGTTTTCTCTAACATAGTTACATTTCAAGTTTGTAGAATAATCGTTCTATCATGTTTTCATTACAAATTTCTATAGTTATTGTATACATCTAAATTTTGTCTAGAGGAAATTAATTAAATACAAGCTATTTAATTAATACATATTTAATTCTTCTACTTATAAATAAATTGACAAATTTATTTATATATTTCACTTTCTTTAATTCTTTCTATACTTAAATCACTTTCTTCATGTTTTAATTAAATAAACAACTTTAATTAGTTTGTTTTATTTAATTAACTCCCTTTATTAAATTCAAATTTTAAATTTGAATTTAGTCACATTTCTACTAACTTTTCATCTTCCACATCATCATGTGTCTCATGAAATTAAATATTCTTAATATTTAATTGGTATTTATCTTCAACAAATTCTAACCAATTTTGAGACACTTCACTTTCTCATCCATTTGATTCTCCTTCACACTTGGCAATTTATTCTTCTAAAGGGAACACTCTCCTTGATTCTCTCTAACTTCTTCACTTTCGACCGTCCATCTCTCCAGATCAAATCCAGACCGTTGAATCTTGCCACATAGGCTAACGCCTTGGAGAAATCTATAAATACAACCTCATTTAAAACATTTCATATAGAGAGCTTAGCATAATTAAACTCTGCAAAATTTTAGAGAGCATTTTCATCTTAGCATCTTAGCATTTAGCATTTTAGTATTTTCATCTTAGCAATCATTAGTTAAATCATGGCTTTACCATTAGCTACATCTTAAATTACTATAGCTGCATCATAGAATTTCCATTATCAATATCATAGCATTATCATAATCTTTACATAATCATCTACAACATAACATTAGCAATCAATTATGTAGAAAGGCTTATTACATTTCCAACATCTCATTCTTCAAGTCATCATTTGACAAGTCATGTGCATACACACAATCTGAGAGCCATAATGACTTGAAAAAACCTTGGAGATAGAGGAAAATGGGACGAAATTAGAGAGTTTGTTCTTTGAATTCAATTAGATTGTTATTTGAATTCTCTAATATAACATTTCATTGATGTGTTGTATTACTTGATTTTGCACTCACATATTTTAGACACATAAATTTGGCGCCCACTATGGGGCCTAGCCTCGTTTTTAACATTTTTTGGAAAGTTCTGTCCACAAGTTTGATCATGAATTTCAATGTAGTGCACTTGAAGCATCTTTCAGTGCATCTTTCTACTCTTTTGGTGCATCCAATCTCTGTTTCAACACATTTAGTTGCTCTTTTAGTGCATTTATTCTCTGTTTCAGCACATCTGTGGGATCTTTCAGTGCATCTGCATTCTCTTTTGGTACATACAAGATTTGGGTTTTCATTTTCCGCTTTCTAGAATAGCACATTGAGGGTGTTTATTAGTGCATCTAGTTAATATTTTAGCACATATGGTTTTTGTTTTAGCATATTTTTCTTTATTTGCAGAAACTCAAAATTCTGGATACTGATTGATATCTTTTTATTTTTTAGGTGCTTTTAAATGTTGTCAAAGAAAATTATCTTAGACTACTAATGGTGTTTATAGGCGCTAGAGTTATTTTTGTTTTCCTTTAATTAAATTAGGCATCTAGTTTAATTATGAGGTTAATGAACACCATGTTTATTGTTCTTGTAAAGTGATAGTCCTATGCTCTCCCCTTCATTGGGTGAGCAAAAAGTCAGACACTCTTTCATTTTGCAATAGCACTTCTAGAAGGCCTATTGTAGTGGGAAAAAGTACTCACCCTATGGGAGCGACCTAAGTGGGAATAGCCAAAGTCAAGTATTCCAACCCACTATAATCAAACATGATTGTGAGGAAACTCCTAGTCAATGGTAGTGTGCATTGATAAACATCCCCAAAGCCTTTTTCTAAAGGTTGGGAGGTCTCCCGAGGGTCATTTGTCACATTGAACGAAAACCCTTACTAAGAACTTTAAGTGTAGTAGCCAACCAAGTCAGTTTTTGAACATTTTTAATATCCACAATGCAAGGGTAGGGAAGAATCTACCCCCAAGATACTCACCATATAACTACCAAGTATTATTGGCCAAAATTGGAGGATTCGACTTTGGTTAAGACTCAAGAAAGGAAAAAACACGGGCGACCTCTAGGGGTGACATGGTTGTGTGAGCTGATGTAGTTCTAAGATGTGGGTTGTGATGCTATTAATGACCCTTGACGTTAGAAAAGTGATTGATCTATTTGTTGTTGTTTAATACTAGTGGAAATCAAAGGAATTAGATCAAATCCTTGAACATACACTTAATGTTTAGTTCATAGGATGAAACAACTATTTTACTACTTGTTGTGTTTGAAATCAATTTTCAAGAGATCATCCATTAGAAAACACTTAATTCACATGGTTCACAAACTAGAAAACTAAACAAACTCACTTTTCAGAAGATCTTTCATCCAAAAACACCTAATTCACCGAGTTGAAAAAAAGAAAACCTGACAAAATTTCAAAAATAGTGACCATTTCCAGTTTAGTGCATCTGCTTTATGTTTGAGCACATTTTCCTCTCTTTTAGTGGATCTAGGTTATGTTGTAGTGCATCTATCATAATATTCAATGCATTTAGGCCATATTCTGGTGCATCTAAGTTCTTTTCTAGCACATTTAACTCATACTTTGGTGCATTTGGTTTCTATTTCAGTGCATCTATCACACCTTTGAGCACATTTAGGCCATATTCTAAAGCATTTGTCCCATCTTCTAGCACATTTGTAATCTATTAGTGCATTTATCTGATACTCCAACAAAGCTAAGTTGAAGTTTGTCAGTTAACTTGAACCATATTTACAGGCAATCTAGCACATCTTTAGCTTTTGCTAGCACATTTAGCTCATCTTTTAGCATACATAGTATTTTCTAGTGCATTCATTAGATCTTTTAGCACATAAACTTCCTATTCTGGCACATCTAGGGTACAGTCTAGTGCATCCAAGCCATCTTTTAGCACATCTATGCCATATTTTAGTGCATTTGGTCCCTATTTTAGCGCATCCATCTGATTCACAAACAAAAAGCTAATTTAAATATCTGCCAGACAATTGAAACCAGATTTAGGGATCCTTTCCTAAGCACAAATCGTTCCTTATTACAACATTAGGTTAAACTTGAAGAAATTGAAATTTTCAAGTGAAATTATTTTAACTAAACTTGGATCAAACCATCTTAAAGTTCCTATTCATCAAACCTATCTCTGATTGTTTAGTTGAGTTTCATCATTAGGATTTATCATCCTTCATCATGAAACAAAATGTTGTCATCAAATTTATCACCTATTTCTCATCGATAGAATCCATCATTCTATTTGACTTTTGCATCTCCTTGGAACTCTTTAAACAAAGATCAAAGTTACAGTGAAACTTTAAAACTTGTATGCCCATTTTAATAGGAGCCCAAAAACAAAAACTCGGAGAAAAGGAAATTGAAACTCAAACTACCATGGCTGAAGGTGAAGAAAATCCCTTTCATAGACTCCACCAACCTAAAATAGATGAAATCATTGACGAATACATTCAACAAGCTCAACAAGACCCTAAATTCCACAAGTTAATGGAGAAAATTCTAGAAAAAGAGGGGGAAAAATATTTTCTGATGTTGGCCAACCAAGGTGTCAAATTACCAAGTGATTTTGATGTCAATCAATTAAAAGGAGTTCCCAAGAGGACATAGGTTGATTCATGAACCACAGATCCAATGAATGCATTGACCCAACAAATGCAAAACCTTCAACAACAAATCCAAGACATGCAAAGAGGAACCACAAAAATATACTTGTTTCAAGACATCCTTCTTTATCCCTTTGATAGAAATTTGAATATGATACCATTTCCACCAAATTATGATCTTCCAAAATATGATAAATTAAATGCTAAATATGATCCTATAGATCATGTAAGAGAATTTCGCACCATGAGCTTGGAATTTGCACATGAAGAGACCTATTTGATGAGATTGTTTCCACAAAGTTTGTGGGGCCATTGCATGGAATGGTTTTCAAAACTCCCACCAAGTATTAGGTCATTCCAAGAGCTGGTCAATAAATTCATCACCCAATATTCCTACAATATTCAACATGTGATAACCATGAAAGATCTTTGCAATGCAAAACAAAAAAAATGGTGAATAATTTCTTACATTTTTGCAAAGATGGAGAAGATTATTTGCTAGATATTCCCATCCTATACCTAAGCAAGAAAAGATGGAGATATTCATTGATAACCTTAAAAATGAGATGAGTTATGGGCTAGAATTACAATGTCCACCCAACTTTGAAAGGATGATTAAAAATAGACTCAAAATTGAGGAAGCCTTGGTTAAAAGAGGAGTCTTAAAAATCTACAATGAAGGACCAAATAATGCAAACTCTTCCATCCATTATAACAACAATGAAAAATTGAAATTTTGGACAAGAAACAAAAATGTTGGTAATGATGGTGCAACTAAAACATATAATGCAAAACAAATCTTTAATCTATCAGGAGTCACACCCAAGACCAATCAAAACAACATTGAATCTAAAATAGCTCCACCACCATATCGAACACCATCAAATTGCAAAAAATTCACACCTTTGGGACAATCACTTGAATTGGCATTAAAAGAGCTTCTTGTAGCCAAACTCATAACATTACTTGAGGCATGAGATTGGGAACCAAGAGTTAAACCTTCATGGTGGAATGATGCATAATATTATGATTTTCATAGAAACAAAGGTTACAAAACAAATGATTGCATGTAACTAAAACATTTGGTACAAGACTTGATAGATAGATGTGAAATATGAATCGAAGGACCTCAAAAAAATGCTGATCATGGAGCATATAAAAACCATTTACCCAACTATGAAAAAGGGGAATCATCTTCAAAAAAAACCAAAGAGAAAAATGTGAACTATGCCTATGATTCTACTATCCTTCATATTTCTGCATTTGATGATCAAACTAATGACATTGAAATCAATGATAAACAAGACATTATTCAACCTAATAACCAAATTAATGACATCAAAATTGAGCATAAACAAGACATGGCTACAACTGATAATCAAATTAATTTCATGAAAATCAAATACAAACAAGACAACATGCTAGTAAATGTGACCACAAGAGCTCATTCCAAGTATGTATTGAAAGGAAGTACTTATAAAACACCTCCTGCCCCATTAAATCAATACAACATTGTAGGCTAATTGCAAAAGATCCTAGCTCAAATATCCATAGTAGAACTTCTCAAAAAAATTCCAGCCCAACAAGGATATTCTGGGAAAGGCTCTAGTGGACACTACAAGACCAACTAATTTGGAATTTTGTCAATTCCAAGCCATGGTGGTACATTTGACTGCACTTCATTTTTTATCATTCTCTTAAAATGATGATGCATCCCTCACTGATCCCCACAATGTGCCACTCCATATTGAGGTTATAATCCACAAACATTGGGTCAAACACGTCTTAATAGATGGAGGATCTAGTATAAATATTTGTACTTTAAAGCTTGTTTATGCACTAGGATTCTTAGAAAATTAAATAGATGCTAAAAGAAAGATCACCATCAAAGCTTATAACAATGAAGAAAGATCCTCCCAAGAACTGATTGTCTTGCCAATTCAAGTGGGGTCAATTCAAAAGGATATAGTTTTCCAATTTTTTGACAAAGATTTAACATACAACATACTCTTGGGTCAACCTTGGATACATGAAATGAAAGCAATACCATCAACATACCATAAATGTTTGAAATTCCCCTACAATAGACACAAGATCACCATTTGAACTAATTCCAACAATCCTCAATATTGCAATACTCTTAAGACAGTCCAAGATGTTTTTGTACCACATAACAGAGAAGCTCACAATTCTAGTTTGTCAAGCAATGGCAACCAACTAAATTATTTTTCAAATCAGTTTGAGAAAAAGGTTAAGTCAAAAGATAAAAGCTTTGGTGATTCCACCTCCTCAAGCAATGAAATTCAACTAAATTCTTTATCAAAGTAGTTTGGGAAAAATATCCAATTGAAAGAGAAAGGTATGGGTGAATATTCTTTTGAGCTATCCTTATGTCTTTCACAGCTAGGTATTACCTTCTCCAAATTCATATGGACAACCATCAACATCAAGACAACAATCTTCACAACCAATCATACTCTTTGATGGTGCATTTGTAAAATCAAGAACTTTAGTTGATGAATCTAAAGATAAATACATTTTAAATTGGCTTTACAAAGATGAAGAAGCATCCCAAGCATCAACTTCTAATGTACTAATAGAGCCATATGGTAGAGGATTTACAATCTTAGAAAAGATGGTATATGAAGGAAAAGGTCCTATTTGAAAAAGAAAAGGTCTTGTGGAACCAATACAACCTATCATAACCAATGCAAAAGACAAGACTGGGATACAAAGAAGAGACAAAAGAAGAAACCAAGCAACATATTTGTGAGTGAATCTTACAATTGCAAGCTAGTTATGAAATAGATTCAAATGATTATGAATGGAACTCACTCTCTGAAGAATATTGTCAAGACAAAGAAATTGATGTGATATAGAGGTATGCAACCATATGTATAGAGGGACAAAGTTTAGGGTCTAGACCACTTGAAATTGGATCACTACATATTGATGATTCTAGTGAGGACAATCAAACATCGAGGGAGATAGATCATTCAGAGGAGAGTAACATTATAGACCTTGACATTTCTATCAAACAATTTGAATACATTTCCATCATGACACTTACCACCTTTGACTTAAACCAATTTGATGACACCTTACCCTTAGTACACCCTAAACTAATTTATTGGGACTAAACCAAGCTACTTGGTATCCCTATCTTTTCAAATAATCATGCCATTGTCGACTTCCTTTGTTTTGAAAATCCCAAAACAAGTTCCACCAATGAATTTCATAATGAAGCTTCAAACAAGGGGAGTACCAAATCTCTTAGCTACAAAACACTAAATGCAAAAGATCAATCTAATGGTGAAAACCATTCAATTGCAATATTAGATCATGAAAAAGTAAAAATAAAGAGTGTATCCAATGGTGAAAACCTCTCTAAGGAACTGAAGGATGGGAGATTTGACACTCTTCCCAAAAATTATCATGAGAGATCTTCAGTACTGGTTGAGCCTATGCAATCCATAAACATTGATATTGCAAAAATAGTGAAGACTCTACATCTAGCAGCATCCATGACAGAACAAGAAAAGCCAAGTTTCACCAAATTCTTTGAAGAAAGAAAAATCAAATTTTCTTGGTCCTATGTTGACATACTAGGAATAGATCTAGAACTAATAATGCACCATTTGTTCCTACCATCTGGAGTGAAGCCAGTAAAGTAAAAATTGAGAAAAATGCATCCACACATCTCCCTACAAGTGAAAGCATAATTGAAAAAGTTGTTAGATGCAAAATTCATCTGACCAAATGATTATGATGAATGGATCTCAAACATTGTACCAATCTCCAAACTGGATAACAACATCAGAATATGCGCAAATTTTAGAGATCTTAACAAGGCTTTTCCAAAGGATGGCTTTCCTTTTCCTAATATAGACATCATTGTGCATTTAATAGTAGGGCATACAATTCTATCACTCATGGATGGATTTTTGGGCTATAATTAGATAAAAATTGCAGTAGAAGACCAAGAAAAAACAACTTTCACATTCCCATGGGGTACATTTTGTTGGAACATCATGCCTTTTGGATTAAAGAATGTTGGAGCCACCTATTAGTGTACAATGACAACAATCTTTCGTGACATGATGTACACATTCATGGAGGACTATGTGGATGACCTAATAAAAAAATAATTCACAGGGAAGGACATCTAGAAATATTGGATCAAATATTCACTCGATTGGAAAAGTTCAATGTACGGTTAAATCCAAAGAAGTGTGTATTTGGCATAACATCAACAAAAATATTAGGATACATAGTCTTAGCTAAAGGCATTAAAGTAGATCTAGCAAAAGTTAAAGCCATTATGGAAATGCCACCTCCTAAGAACATTAGCCAACTAAGATCTTTACAAGGAAGATTCCAATCCATCAGAAGGTTCATCACATAATTGGTGGACAAAAGTCATCATTTCACTCATTTGTTACACAAGAATGTTTCTTTCAAATGGGATGAAAAATGTGAAGCTTACTTTAATCAATTCAAACAATATCTGATGAGTCCACCTATCTTGGTGCCACCAATAGAGAGAAAACCACTTTTACTTTACATAGAAATTGTTGAGGTATCTTTGGGAGCTTTGTTGGCACAAGAAGAATCTAGAGGAAAAGAAAGGGTGATCTACTACATCAGTAGGACACTAAATGGCTATGAGATTAACAACACATTCATTGAAAAATATTGTTTGGTAGTAGTGTTTTCTACTCAGCAATTATGACACTATATGTTAACACATTCCATTAAACTGATAGCCAAGATAGATCCATTAAAATATCTACTCAAGAAAGATAACTTAATAGGAAGACTAGCAAAGTGGGTGATGATATTGAGTGAATTTGACATCCAATATGTGGATAAAAAAGAAATCAAAGGCCAAGCAACAACAAATCAGTTAGCTAAAGAAGCATTACAAGATGATCATCCTATGCATATTGAATTTCCAAATGCTGATGTCCTCACCATGACAACACAACATTGGATATTATAGTTTGATGGGTATTACACATAACATTCTAAAGTCATTTTTCATCTAAGCAATAACCTAGAAGAGAAATTTCAAGATCCAAGCATTCTTCACAAGAGCATTCAGGAAAAAGAAATCAAAAAAGTTGAAGCCATGGAGCAACATCATTGTATTTTCATAGGTCTTCAAGCTCACTTTTATTCAAGATCTAACATTCTCAAGGGTTGATTATGGTTGTCTATTGTGAATCATGATGGATTCTAGGTTGTGGAGATGCAACTAGCAATCAAGCCAAGCCTAATGACTTGTTTCCTAAGTGATTCCATCTACCATTATCATTCTACATTCAACCTAAGGAAGGTGCATACATCATTAGAGACTCATTTTTGTGATTAGGGATCTCTCAAAGTGAGTCTTTCATGTCTATGCTTCACTCTTGTATCTCATTCTAGCATAATAGAATAGGGTTGTATTGCATTTTAGATTTCATAATCTTAGAAACACTTATGGTTAGGATTTATGTTCATATTTACATTCATGATTCATTATTTATATCAAGGTTTAATTACCAAACTAGGGGTTTAACTAAGGAAAATCCCCATAAGAAAATCAATCTTATATTCTATTTTGTAGGTCTTTTTTATAGGTTCAAATCTAAAAATTAGTTTGGAAGGGTAGAGTAAAGATTGGAGCACAAATCTAAAAATTGAATTCCTAAAAAAGAAAAATGGGACTGATATGCCATAAGTGGCGTATGAGTCTTGCTACAAGAAAAAAAATCAATTTTTTGCAGATCTTGAATCCACATTGTTAAAAACCATTCTAGACTAGAAACCCTAGTCTGGGACTGATACACCTAGAGTGGCGTATGAGTCCCACTGTTCCCTAATTCTATAATTTGTAGTGTTTCAAAGCTCATTCCATGCCTCTTTAGATTCCCAGGTGTACACCTCTGATCTCTCAACTCTCTATTCTAATTTACATGCATTTTTAGGTCATTTAGTGAAGTCTTGCATCATATTAGGTTTAAGCATTAGGTCTTACATTTCATTGATCTTTCCAATCCCTATCTTGGTGGTGAACCCCTATTTAGTTTCTAATTAGACCCTAGGACAATCCTATTGCAAGATCTCTTTCTCCTTTGCTTATATATTATAGAGATCTCTAGGGTTTTCCTTAAAGGAGAAGTGTAGAATATTGTTATTCTATCTCCCAAGCATAGAAGCAAACATTTTTTTCTTTTCACATACATACATACATACATACATACATACAAGCATACATACATATATACAAGCACATATACATACATACATACATACATACATACATACATACATACATGCATACATACATACATACATACCTACATACATGCATGCATGCATACATACATTCATACATATATATATACAAGCATACATACATAGATACAAATATATATACAAACATACATACATCAAACATACATAACAAGCTTTAACATAAAATATTCCAAGAGAGACATAACATGAGCACATTATGTCAAACTTGACACACATACAATTAACTTTTACAAAAAATAAAAAATACAAAGAAAAAAATAACACGAGCATTTTATTACACACTCACATTATATGTTGCTTTAGAAATCCCCAAGCCTTTGGCTTGGGATTTGCTTTGGATTTCCAACCCAAAGCCTTGGAGTGCCTTCTCAACCTCCAAAGACGTGTGTTTGCATATTCTATAGGATTTTGCATAATCTTGTTCATGTTAACCATTAAGTTTGCATGTGTTTCAAGATCAAATAAATCAAACACATGGATAATGTTAGGCTCTCTCTTAGCTATTTAACAATGTAATTTTTTCACATTTTGACAATGTTAATCCTTTCATCTTTAATTTATTTTGTTTGTGTCTATTTTTTGGAAAAACCAATGTTTGGTATTTTTTACTTTATTTTTTAACCATTCATTAAAATTTCAAATAAATTACATTTTTATAAACTAGACTCCATTCTACACATATTTTAAAAAGGTATTTTCAATTAGTTTTCAAAAATTTTAGGGGTAGCATGACCAACCCACTTTGAAAATTAGTAAAAAATCAAGTATAAACTACATGCTATTAGCTAATTTTTCACTGAAGCGATTTTTAAAATACCAAAAAAAGTTAACCTTTTAAGGGAGCCACAAAACACACTATATTATGCTTTTTTGACAGAAACAACACTAATTTATGTGGTTCCATTTTTTTAACCCCTTAATCTATACTACTGTAAAAAAAAAATAGTAGTTTAGAAAGTAGACTTGAAGCACTACAAACATTGGTATTGTTGCATCTTAAAAAAATTTAGTGTAACTATGCTCAATTTCTCATCCAAGGTTAGTATTTCCTAATTTTAGAAAAGAAAAAAAAGTTGCCAGTTAAGACCCCTTTTTGGTCCCCCATCTTCTTGCACTTACCCTATATACATATATGTGTACATTCAAGTTTATTTATTTTAGTTTGAAATTATTTTTATTTTTATTTGCTTAATGCAAAATTAATTTTTGTAGGTGTGGATAGAAGATCAATTCATGAATACAAGAGTGTAGAATAAAACAAGATCTTTACATTTTGTCATGAGTACAAATAGTTTCCTATGGACATTGTACACTAGGAATTAGTCATGTTTTTGTTATGATTACATTTTGGAAAACTATGACGAATGCAACAACCAACAACATGGATATGTCAAAGGATGGAATTTGGTGCCACTAGTTGTTAGTGACACATAGAATGAAGATGAAGATGAAAGCTTTGAAGACATTCCTTTGATTTCAATTGATTATGACTACATCTCAAGATTTATTAAAAAATGTATACATATATATATACATATCTATATACATACATATATATACATACATACATATATATATATATATATATATATATGTGTGTGTGTGTGTGTGTGTGTGTGTGTGTGTGTGTGTGTGTGTGTGTGTGTACATAAATATCTATATACATACATATATATGTATACATATATACATACATACATATGTATTGCATGTACAAGCTTGTGTACATTTGTAAATTAATCATTTATTAAATTTATTTGGCTATATTTTTTAAAAGTAAATACATATTGCTTTTTATTAGTGAAAAAAAAGTTTTGAAGAGGCCCTGAAACCCTATACAAAAAAGAGCAAAGGCATCAAAGATAAAGAAAATTGGTTGCCCAACCAACACCAAAAAATAGGATGATTACAGAACAATCAACACCCCATCAATAGATAATGACAAACCAAAACAACAAAACTAAACAAAAAAATAATAGAAAAAATAGCATTTAGAGAAGTTCCTTATTCATTTTGGCTACTTCTAGATCCTTAGAAATCACCTTGTCATGCATTTCCATGATTTCCTTCATGTCCTTCCTTGACGCCATTTTGCACTTCTTGGTTTTGCTCCGAGTGCGAACACTCAGCCCTATGCCGAAGTCCTCAACCTATAACTCCTTATCAACATCCTCCCCTACCTCCTTGTTCATTGGTTCACTAAACAGAGATATTCCAGTCCATTTCCTTGCCTTCTCATTCAAGAACATAAGACCTTCAACTGAGGATTCAAGTTTCTCCTTGCTAAGGTTGATAACCATGTTAATATCTTTATGTAGCAATAGAGAGTTCTTCTCCAACATTGAAAACCTTAGACCATAATATCTCTTCAAATTGGCCATGTTCTCCACCATAAGGCCAAGGCTGGAGTTTAGCAATTTAACCAAACTAAAGATGGAAGCATTTTCCTTCAGGCTTCTGAGAGTAGAAATATTGCACTAAGCAATCATGTCATGTTTTCTATGGAGGTCTTGAACTTATTGAACCAACCACATAAGAAAATTAAAGGAAATATTAACCCATTCCATAACCAGAATAAAGGCCTATGTGTATTCCATGGTACCCCAAAACAATCCCCTCCCCTAATGGGAACTAATGGGCAGATCATCTGCTTGCAAAACCTCAAGAAAATCAACCTTGGTCTTACCCTTATCTTTAGAAGTTGATGCATCAAGAGATTCATCCATGTCCACCACACTATTCACTTTCCAAACAACAAGGGCCCCACCAACATCACCATGCCCTAGGTCCTTATTCACAAAATATGCCACCTCACCAACCTGATTAACTCCTAAAACCTTTGATAGCTTTTCCTCGTCATCCTTGGAACACATCAAAACCCTGTTTTGTAGTCTTCATCCTACTACCTTTAACCTCCACAACTTCTTCATCACAAGTCTCCTAAATTTTGCGTTTAACACGCAGATTGGAGGGTTTCACCTTTTTAGCAAAAAAATTCTTTCCTCCAGAAGGAGGGTTGTAATCAAGACTATGTGGTAACCATTCAAACATGCACTAGACTCCTCAATTTCCATACCTGCACTCTCAACCAGTTCCTCGACCTGGAATTTCTCACTCCCCTTCTCTCTCTTCTTCGACTTGACAAAATTAATAGGAATAGGGGCCTCAATAACATAACTAGCCTTTATATGATCCATAATTAGCAACATTATTAAACCCTAATGTAAGAAAGTGTTCCTCAGATTCTTTCTATAATTCACAATCCCCTCTTCCAAAGAAAGCAGAAGATAGAAAGAGAAAGAGATGAGCTTACCATGAAAGAAGTGATTGATCATCACAAAATGATGGTCATAAAGTGTTGAATACCTTTCATCCAAGGTGAAATAATGCATTAGCACCATGGAAGCCTCATGCTAGATAAGTTTGATTTTGGACCGATCATAACCCCCATAGTTAAGCCTCACCATTTTGGTTCTCTCCTTGTCCCAAAGAAAATTCAATCTAGTAGTCCCCAACAGGTTTGTGTCCCTATAAATTTTTCTTCCTTTGGTCAACATCCTAGTGACCTCTATGATGAATTCCTCAGTAATAGTGGTATCCCTGCAATACATGATCAAGACCCAGTCATGCCAAGCATTGAAAAACTCCCTAGAGACATTCAATTTAAAACCATGTAGTTTCTCCATGAAATGGGTAACCCCACCCTTTTTAAAAATTTCCCAAACTTCGGCATTGGCTTTGAAATCATCGCACAAAATAGGCTTAGTCCTACACCTAACCCCACCCATCATCGAATGCAAGTATTTCACAGATGCAAGAACATACAACATACAAATGCAACTAAACAACAAGAGAAATAAAAGCACCCAAAAATTGTGTGGGCCTACCAACTGAGGTACTAAAGATAATAATGGCTAGGAGCCTCCTGTATTTATGACTTGGATAGCCACAAATTCCAATGAGCATCACAAGCATGAGGTGTCTAATTAACCTGAGTTGAACATGATTACCACACAAGCCTTTAGTTGAGGAGACAAATTCCTCCAACAAGCTAGGATTTGTCATTATTAAGCAAGGTAATTAAATCGGTGGGTAGGTTATCATTAGCCTCCCAAGATCTAGATGATGTCACCTTGAGATTCACCATCAAGTCTTCGACCTCATTTTCCTCATGAAAGGCATGGGAAATGCATACCTCATTAAAATCATGCAACATAGACTGGCATCCAAAATAAATCTTTCAATTGACCATGATGGAGGGGAACAATTCCTTAGGTAGTTAATTATTTTCAAAGAGTCCCCTTCGACCCATAACTTGTAGATCCCCTTCTCCCTAGCTAGCTTGATGCCATGATAGGATGTTACTGAAAAGTAAATGCATATTATTAAATGATAGTGGAACCCTACTAGTTTTTATAAATTTTCCATGTAAATTTCATGCAGAAGATGTTTTTGTAGTCATAACATAGCCTAGAAATATACAAGGTGTGAGTTATTATTTATTATGTTGAATAGGAGAGAGGCATAAGCTAATAGAACTAGAAACAAGTGATGGAATGTTGTTTCCAACAAGTTTAATTGAATATATAGATTTTCTTGCATGATTCATTTATTCGACATATATTTTGAATTTGTTACATGTTCCAAGTACATCAAGAGTGATTTAAACATTCAATATATATTTTTCATCTAAGGTATTATACCTCAGTGAAAATGATATACATGTTACCTTATGTATTTACCTTGAAAATGTTATGTCTGAGGTCTTGGAATGTTGGTTCCAATAGGTTTAGTTGTATTGCAAGAGACATATCTCAAACAAGTCAAAATTATTCAATATGGGATTCATTTTATTGATTGTCAACCTGAGAACAAGGTATACCAATGTAGCCACCTAGTAATTGCTACTACCCTATCCCTTCATATAGTTCCACATTCACATGGATGTTGTAAGTGAAAAATAGATAGTGATGATCATAAAGAATATTACATGTTATTGAAGTGTGAGTTGAACAACTTGAATTGGTCTAAATAACATGATGTGTCACAAGTGGACTTGAACAATTTACACAAATTGTATGACTCCAAATTATATTCAATTATGTTTTTGTCTTTTTATAATGTGGATGATAATATTTTATCATATTATTATTATTTATTTAAAGTGACTGGATTTTCTATCAAATATAAATTTATCATGTGATTCAACTTTCACCTATCTACATTTCTAATTATATAAATTTTAAACTAAATTATTGATGTTGTATAAATATAAAAACCTAAAATTACCCTTTATAAATTATTTGAGACATTAGGGACTAAAATCAACATTTATATCTTGCAAATCTAAAAAAAAAAGAATGAAAGGCCTACATGCCCAAATTATTAACTTAATTATTAGAAAATGAAAATAGATTGAATAACCCAAGGAACTTCTTAAGAGAAAACAAAAGTTACATAATCTAGAAAAAGATAAGAATGCAAACCAGGACTCTGAGAGATTACACAATATCTATGTAACATAATTACATTAAGAGCTTCCAAGCTAAAAAGAGATACAATGCAAATATTACAAGAATATTGCAAGATCAGTGCATGAAGACAAAAATAAAAGCTAAGTAGTGAGTTTATATAGAACTTAGGAGAGGAGATAGGTGGAAAATCAAACCAATAAGAATGAACCACAAAAAGTGGAGATGGACCACCAAAAGTGGAGGATGCCACCAAAAGTGGAAAATAGTTCCACCCTTTAAGCAATGGGATACCAAAAACTTATCTCCTAGTAATAACCTCACTTTATTATCCTAAGCAGTCTTAAGTATAGGAAAAACCTAGTACTAAGGAAAAATAAATTAACCTACTAGGAAAATAAAAACCTACAACAACACCCACCATTAAGCACAACCTAGGAGCATGAAAAGGATGATGGGTCCAAGAAAATGAGGCCATGTTAGGTACCCATGTATAAATGAAAATAAATCTCTCACAAATGGAGAAAAGGAGAAAACCCAGTGGGAGAAAACTCCTCCCCAAAAGAGAGATGAAATACATAAAATCTCTCAATGATACATGAGAAGGAAAAAACCCCATGTGAGGAAAAAGACCCCCCTAAGAGAAATAAGAAGAGAGAAAATGTAGGAACCACTTAATGGTGAGTCTCCTACAATGGTAGAAGCTCGACATTGAATGTTGAAGATGATCCAATCTTGCTAAACAATGTTCCTCCCCTTAGGAAGAAAAAAAACCATGAATGTATGCAAGAATTCTTGCCATTACTAAAAGGAAGATGAGGGAATATAGATGATGTATGATGTATTTGAATCATGCTCAAGTTTCTCCATGTTGATGTCAAAATCTGACACAATCCAAAAAAGTGTTCTAGGCCACATTGTTGAAGAGGACAATCCATAATCTAGTAGAGATGAATGTAGAACATAATTCAAAGACAATGATATCTCCTCTGAATAAAAAGAAACATCCTCTAAATGTTGTCCAAAAGTATCCACACTCATGTCAAACTATAAAGGATGATCATGTAGAGAATGAACAAGAGGGTCAGAGTGTTCCCTGACAATAATTAAGGAAGGATCATCTCTATCAAAGAGAATATGAATACACTCAATGATGTCTCCAAAATTTGCAATGAGACTCCAAAAACATGTCTAAAATACCTTTTAAGAAGCCATCGCAAGTAGCCAAATTTGAAAGACAATGAAGATCCAGTTGTACTAAATGACAAGAAGCCATATATGTAGCAACATAATCATTAACCACTACAATAGTAGATGGAGGAGATAAAATGCATGGCTCAAGAACTAGATCTAATGTGATTACTCCCAAGTTCAAAAAGCTAAATGTCTCTTTTGAATCATGGTTCACACTATAAGTGTGATCAACAGTTAAAGGAACAATGTCACCATCAAAAGAAAAATCTAAAAAGGTATACAACCAAGATGAATGATCAACTATTCTAGTAGAAATTATCTCTCTACTCTCCAAGTCTCGAATGATGACTAAATAAGAGTGAACTTGATAGTCTACCCATCTCCACCATGTGTAATCTGATATATGGAAAGAATATTGTTCATCAAATGAGGAACACACAAAACATCTTGGAAAATGTTTTCCACAAAAATAATAGACCCTTTCTCAATTACACCCATGTATGTATTTTTTCCATCAAGATAGGAGACATAGTACAAGGATCAAAAGAAGAGAATATAGACCATGAAGATTCCATATGATGAGATTCTCTTGAATCTAGAAGTCATCTCCCTGATCCATGACCTGAAAAAGAAAAAAGAGCATGTCCTTTATTTCTTGATGTAGAAGCCAAAATAGCTCGAACTTTGTCCTTTTTAGACTATTTTGAATAAGAAGGAGAAGGAGGTGATTCAAACATTCTATAAGGAAAATCAATGTGATTAATTGTGAGAATATGTTTCAACTCATCAATATCCTTCTTATAACAATAGTGTTATTCATGTTCATCCTTCTTGCAATATGCACAAGTAGGCATCTCCTTAGATTTTTCTCCCTTAGAAGAGGAAGTTTTATGTTCCTATGTGGAATTGGATGTGGATTGTGTGTTCTTCTTAGGATTATTCTTTAACTTCTCTTTTTCACTAGAAGGCTTCTCATCCTTTTCAATCAAGACATGGGATTTCAAAGACTTAAAAGAAAAAATTTGAATAAGTTTATCTTGGTCCCTAGTGAGTTTCATAGAAAAATCTTTAAAGGAAGGAATCTTAAAATCAATCCTAAAGGAATTCTTTGTAGAATAGAAAGTAGACACAAACACTGAATATTTAGATCCTAGCTTTGAAAGAACACTTAACACCAATTATGTATCTAATTTCTCAATTTTACAATCCTTCAATTGTGTTCTTAGTGACTTGAATTTGGTGATGAAGTCCTATATTTTGTCAAAATTACATGGATTGAGACTTACCAATTCATTCTCCAAAAAATATCCTTGAATTTCATCTATTTTCCCAAATAAGATTGACAATGTAGTCCACATAGCCATGGGTGTATCCAAGTGCTCAATATGAAACAAATCAGAAGAAATATACAAGAACAAATAACCAATAGCTTCTTCACAAATATTCAACCACTTATTATTTTTAGCTTCATCATCTTGTGGTTCACTATCAAGCCCATGAATTATCATATACAACTTCCTAATTCTTAGCAATTTTTTCATTTCAAATTTCTATTTAGGATAGTTGTAAGGTGTTAGATGTGGAATTGTAGATGGCTCCATGATGAAACAAGAAGGAAATAACAAAAATCAAGAGGAATGCAACCAAAACCACAAGAATAATTCCCCTAGATTCACTCAATTAAAGAACCCCCCAAATATTATAAGGTTAGCACTTTATATTTTAGTGTGTTTACAAAGCCTTTTCCAAGATACAATACTCAATAGGCTCAAAATAGCCAAAATTACAAATTCTATTACAAAATGAACCTAATAAAAAATATGGAATAATTAGCCTTATGGCTATGTAGCTCTCTCCACAAAATTTCTAATGCCTACTTGGTTCCAAAAATCATAGCACCGAGGTGAAAGTTATGGACTTTTGAAGAAATTTGCACCAAATAGCTTCAACCTACAATGTTTTGTATAAAATATAAAAAAATATTTTCAATACCTTTTTGCATTGAAAGCTCTCATCTCCAGCTTTCTGATGATATCTCATCTGCAAAAAATAGACACCATGGTGAAAATATATGATTTTCTAAAAAAATGGCTAAATTTAGCCTATCGTGACGACCCTCCCAACAAATGAAAATTTTTCCAAAAATAAAATTCATCTAAAATAGACAAATTTTTATATGATAATAGGGGTTTTTGCACCTTTTGAATGCAATGGAAAGGTCCGTTTGGGCCAAAAATACTTCAATAAAATATTGTTGACCAGATCTAAGCTTCAAACTCCCATTTGAAACTTTGTCAAATGATCTCCAATTTGGATGAAACAAAAGCCAAATATGAATTTCTCGAGCCTTTTGGAAACATTGGATCATTCAAAAATGCTGCTAGTATAACAAAACATGTTGTAATCACCTAGATCTCACAAAATGCATATGCAATTTATGAAGAGGTTATTAGATCTTTGTAAATTATTTCTGATTCTCTAGATCATTCAAAACACAAGAGAAGAGCATATGAAAATTTACAAGATATTTACAAGAAACTCAATCTCTCAATCATGAATCTATGAACTTATATTTCTCAAAATAAATCTCTGATACCATGTAATAAATTTGAAATAGATTGAATAACCCAAGGAACTTTTTAAGAGAAAATAAAAGTGAAATAAACTAGAAAAATATAAGAATGGAAACCAAGACTTTGAGAGATTATGCAATTTTGATGTGATAGAATTACATTAACAGATTCCATGCTAAAAAGAGATACAATGCAAAGATTACAAGAATATTGTAAGAAGATCAATGCATGAAGATACAAATATAAGCTAGGTAGTGAGTTTATATATAACTTAGGAAAGGAGGTAGGTGGAAAATCTAACTAATAGGAATCAACTAGAAAAAGTGGAGATGGACCACCAAAAATGGAGGATGCCACAAAAAGTGGAAAGTGGTTCCACCTTTTAAGGAAGGGGACACCACACACTTATTTTCTAATAATAAACTCACTTTATTATACTAAGGAAGCTTAATTAAGTATATCAAAAACATAGGACTATGGTAAAATAAATCAACCCACTAGGAAAAACCTACACCAACATTAATTAGTATGCATTGCATGAATTCTTAAGGAAAACCATTAAACTAAAAAAAAATTAAATGATCCCTTAAATTCTTACAAGTTCAATAGGCCTATGAAGGGCGAACAAACCCATGGTTTGAATTTTATAATATACATAATATATTAACTTTGTTATTCATGGTATGTGTAGGTCCAATGCACTTTTATAAATACTTATACTCACTAAATCTAGCACACTAACCAACATATATAAGATTCTATTGTAGAAAACTAAAATAGTTCTACTAAACCACCACAAATATGATTTTCATAGTTTGGTTGCACCCATACACTCTTACCAATGCATTTGTTCCAAGTTATAATTAAATAGAATTTAATTAGCAGCTCATAATTTCAACATTTTGAAATTTTCTATAACCATAGTGCACCAAGTTAGTTTATACTCCTTTATTTTACATTTCCTTTTTCTTAGGAATATTTTATTTCTTTTTCAATATATGTCTTATCTACTTGTTACTCCTAGCACCCTATACATTAGATTTGGACTAGTTTGTGATGGTATAGTCTTAAGCACTATTTTAATATAAAATAAGTAAAATCTCTCTATTTTTTTTTAATTTGATTTCATTTACTAAATTCATTGTATCTTACTACTACTTTCTTCTTTATGCATGCTAGAGTAGATTTTCATTTTCATAGTGTTTAGAATATATTTTATTTTATTTTCATATCACTCTATTTCTTATTATCTTATTGAATTTATAATTTATTAATTTCCTTCTCTCTTGTGCTTTCTCTCCTTTCATAAAATATCTATTGATTTCCTTTATTATATGTTTCTTTTATTTTTAGTTTATTTTATTCTTAATATTTTAGTCTTTCCTATTATTTTCTATTGGATAGGGCCCTTTTTCCTCTCTTCACATTAGAAACTATCTAATTAAAATTCTTCATAAAAAATATGATAAATATTAATGAACCATCAATTTTGTGGTTCTATATACTTCTCTTATATTCATAGGATTTTTCACCTAAAAGGAGAGATAGAACACTAAAATTGAGGTGTTTCACTCAAATAAAGGAATGTATGATGACCAAATGCAACTAAGTGATGAAATTGATTGATTATGAATGAAAAACTAATGAAATATGCAATGTTTGAAAACATAGTGAGGTATGGAAAATGAACTAAAAACATGAACGTTCAAATGCAAACATAATTGAAAGAGGTTTAATAGAGTGCACTTGGAAGTTGAAAGCTGATCTTGGAAGGTTCTAGAAACTGGAAAAAATCACTTTTTATCACTAGTGGCACTCATTCACAACTAATGGCGAATCAATCCTCGCACTGGTAAAAAGACCTAAAACTACTTTTCGACTGTTAGGAACTAGATTTTGACAAAATCAAAATTTTCAACCTTTAGGTGGGACTCATTTTCCATTGATGGTGAATCAGTCCTCTTCCAAAAATCTGCAAATTCAAGAGGCAATTTTGTAGGTCTAGATCTACACTTGTCTTCTTGTCAGGTTGACGAAGTGAAATCTACAGAAAAAAGATTGTAGGTTGTCTCCAAGCTTGAATTATGGTTTAATGGAATTGAAACACTTTGTTGACTTGTCCACTTTTCAACACCTATTTGCTTGAAAAATATGCATACAAAAGTCTGCAAACACACATGCAAAATAGGAAAAATGGTTAAGGGTTAGAGTATAGGGATTTTCCTTGGTCAAATTTCACTTCGGTAATCAAACCCTTAATAAAGAAATGAAATGAAATAAGTGAGGAATGATAAATAAACAACTTGCAAATGTCCTAAACTCACCAAAACCTTGTTGAAAAAGTCTGAAGATATGTCAATGGTTGCTCCAAGATGCTTGATAATTGCTTGATTGGATGATGCAAAATACTTGAATGCTTGAGTGTATGAGATGATTAAGTGAATATGATGAATTGGTGAATTAGGAGTTAAAATGGATGGAAAAACACTTATTTATACACACTTATACCCTAATTACCCAATTATACAACATCACAGGCCAACATAAGGTGTTTTTGAATAAAAAACTAAAAGAAATTTTGAATTATTTTGAATTTGGAGCAAAGAGGGACTCATTCACCACCTATGGAAAATGGGTCCCACTCTACGCTTGTATGTGGGTGTTAGGAATTAAGTTACATTTGATGTTGTTTTTTGGGTTTACATTCAAAAATACACTTAATTAATTCTTGTGAGTGCATAGATAGGTCAAATAAAGCATAAGAAAGGTGTAAATAGTGATAACAAGCCTAGAAAAGCATGAAAGTGGTGTAGGAGCACCCATAGGTTAACTCATAGGTTGTTTAGGATAGTCTTGTCTAGGGAAACTAGGCATTAAAACTTAGTTCATTTGGATGTAAGCCTTAATGGCATTTTTGATTAGGTGTTGATCATCTGATGAAGGTCATGTTGACTATTGGATAGGCCTAAGGCTTTTGCTCAAATAAGGTTTTGACCTTTTAGGATTTTTAGGAGTTTTCTTTTCATTTTTTGAAAATATTGCTCAATTAGAGTTTCATAAGGCCAAGAAGAGCTCAAGGGAGTGATAACTAAATTGGAGACCCTATTTAGGAGATGCTTTGGCATTGGAGTGGGGTTGGAAGCATTTGTATTGCTTTGAAGATTTGTGAATTCAAGGAAAATAGTGTGTTTGTGTGTTAATTTCTTGTTTTGTGCATTGAAGAGAGCTTTTAATGGATTAATCATGGTGTTGTAACTTGTGTAGGATGTAGAGTTGTTAGTCTTCAAGATTTTTGTGGCATTTAGATAGTTTTCCAATTCAATTTCAAGCATTGTTGTAAATAGTTTTGTTTTCTTGCTATTGTTGGTCTGAACTAGACAGTTTTGTAGAAATGGAGTGTTAGCCCACTTTCCCACTGTAAAAACTATACGGCCCTTTGGGAATAGTGACTAGACTCCATGGTTGTAAAAATTGTAGGGTTTAGGTTCCTTGAAAGCACATGAGATGTTGGAAAATTCTTGCCCTAGGCGAGCCAGGGAGTTGCCCGACCAGGAAGACTTAAGTGCAGAGCACATAATTTGCAGGAGTGATAGATTCTTGACAAATTTCCTTTTGGAGAAGGTAGGTGTGGGTCTTGTCAAGACCTAGTAATCAGGAGGAAACTCCATTAGTCCATCTGGTGTGAAGAATACTTAACAATTTGAGAGCAGCCAGAAAATGGCTTAAAAACCCTAGAATTGCCCATTTTCAAGTTAAGGCTTTGTACGGGCAGTTAAGACCCAAGACCTCAAAAATCTTTGAGAGGTGTTCACATGAACTAGGAATCTCAAAGAAAGATTGGGGGTTCTTTGGAGAGATTTAGAGAACCAACCTGTTTTCTCGGAGAAGGAGGCCTAATTGGGGCTCCTAGGGCTAGTAGCCTTTTGAAGACCTAAATGAGGGTTTGGTGAAAGCGACCAAGAAATGGATTTAGGTGGGCCTTCAAGAATGATAGTAGGATGTATTGAATACTTTTGAAGCACCTCCACACCCCTACCAAGTTAAATTCAATAATTTGGAGGTTTGTAGCCTTTAGGGTGAATTAAGGGCTAAAGTTAGGGTTGCAAGTTTGCACCAAGTCTTGACTTGGTAGCAAGAATTATGTTGGTAGTTGCAGTTGGAAAAGTTAGACTAGGGGATCCTAAGTATTAGAAGATCCTATAGGTTGAATGGTGAAGTGAGACACCTTAGAGGTCTTTCAAACAAGACCTAGAACATGAATCAGTGATTGATTCATCCAACCTCCCTATCAGATTGGTATCAGAGCAGCAAAAGATTTGGGACATAATAATATATGTCATAGGTTGAGTCTAGTGGTTCTATAGACATGGTGACAAATACAAAACTTGCCAAGAAGGTTGAAGAACAAGAGGAAGACAATAGGCTATTGAGGGAAAGAATTTCCCAACTTGAGCAAGTAGTGAGTAATGTGCAATTAGAAGGAAGGGTACCAAAGAAAGAAGAGGTTGTAGAGGAAGACAAGATCCCTAAACCTGACCCTGTTTTGCAAGAAGAGCCTTTCTTGAAGGCATTGAAGGCTTTGAATGGAAAAGCACTTGAAGGAATACCACTATTTAGTGGGAAAATGGAAGTTGATCTAGTCATGGATTGGATAGAGGGAATGGAAAATCATTTTGAGTGTGATGGAGTCTCTGTAGCACAGAAGGTAAAGGTGGCCAAATCAAGATTGAGAGGTACTGCCTTGACATGGTGGAAGTTCATTCAGACAGAGAGAGAAAAGGAAGGAAAGAAGCCTATTTCTACTTGGAATGGAATGGTTGCCAAAGTGAAAGAAGCATGCATGCCAGATGATTATGAGATTCAGTTGCATAAGAAAAGACAGAGCTTGAGACAAAGAGAACAAGATGTGAACTCTTATACTGAGGAGTTTCAAAAACTTTGCATGAGGTCTAATGTAACTAAGGATGAAAGTCTTAAGGTGGCTAGGTATCTTAATGGTTTGAAGTGGAAAATTCAGGAGGAGATGACTCTTCTAAGTCCAAAAATAGTGCACCAATGCTATCAATTGGCTATAAATATTGAAGAGAGGAGTAAGAGAAAACAAGACCAGGCTTCTAAGAGTAGAGGTAAAGGCAGAGATCAAAGAGGACATAGAGGTGGATACCTAGGTAGAGGAATTGAACAAAGAAATTAGAGAGAGTCTAAACTCACAAAGCATGGAAGTGAAACAACTTATAGAGGAGTCTATGGAAGAGGTAGAGGACCTCAAGGAGGTTCAAATAGAGGAAGATGAGCATGCAGAAGAAACTCATACTTTTCTAGTATGAAGTGTTACAAATGTGGTAAAGTAGGTCATCCAGCTTATAGGTGCCCGAAGAAATCATCTTCATCAAATACAGAAAAGAGAGTAGCATATGCTCAAGAGGACACCATGAGTGTCAAGTCACCAGAGGTTAGTCACATAGAATCAAAAATGGGGGAGAACCTGATGTTTAGTAGGGTTCTAATCAGACAACCAGTCAAAGAAGAGCCAAAGCAAAGGAGAGCCTTATTCAGGGCAAGATGCAAAATACTTGGAAAGGTGTGTAAGGTTATAGTGGATTTAGGGTCTACTGATAACATAATCTCTAAGGAGGTAGTGAGGAAGTTGAAGTTGGAGAAAGTACCCCACACTAATCCTTACAAGGTGATATGGTTGAACAAAGGGTGGAGTGTTCTTGTAAATGAGTAGACAACGATGGAGTTCTCCATTGGAGGGTACAAGGAAAAGTTGATTTGTGATGAGTTACCCATGGATGCATGCCATCTTCTATTGGGAAGACCATGGCAGTATGACAGAGGAGCCATCTATGATGGAAAGGAGAACACTATCTCATTCAAGAAGGATGAAAAGACATTCAGACTACAGTCACTACCAAATGAAGAAGAAGGATAGTCAAAGACCCCTAGTGTCTTGTTAAGTAGTGGCAAGGAGTTTATCAACACTCTACAACAAGGAGGGGAAGGATATGTGGTCATGGTGAAACCCAAGGAGGAAGATAAGACTAAGAAAACAATCATACCAGGAGCAGTCCAGAAGTTTCTTGAGAAGTTCAAGGACATAGTCAGTGATGGAACACCAGCAACCTTACCTCCAAAGAGAGCCATCAGTTGTCAGATTGACTTCATACCAGGGGATTCATTTCCAAACAAAGTAGCTTACAAGCTTACACTAGATTAGAACCTAGAAGTAGCTAGACAAGTGTAGGAGTTATTAGACCAAGGACTAATTAGGAAGAGCATCAGTCTGTGTATAGTACCAGTGGTCTTAGCAACCAAGAAAGGTGGTAAGTGGAGTCTATGCACTGATTATAGGGCTATAAATAGAATTACAATCAGATATAGGTTCCCTATTCCTAGGATAGAGGATTTAATGGATTGTCTTAGAGGAGCTCAGTATTTCACCAAGTTGGATCTCAAGAGTGGATACCACCAGATTAGAATCAAAGAGGGAGATGAGTGGAAGACAACCTTTAAGACAATTGATGGGTTATATGAGTGGAGAGTTATGACATTTGGCCTCTCAAACACCTCTAGTACATTCATGAGGCTCATGAATGAAGTGCTTAAGGATTTCATAGGTATATTTGTGGTGGTGTATCTAGATGATATACTCATCTTTAGCAAGACAACAGAAGAACATCTAAAGCATGTGGAGTTGGTTCTTAAAAGATTGTAGGAGGAGAGGTTAGCCATCTACCTAGAAAAGTGTGAGTTCTTCAAACAAGAGCTGGTGTATTTTGGGTTTGTAGTATCCCAAGGATCATTGAAGATGGACCCAAGCAAGGTGGAAGCTATCCTAAACTATCCTACACCAACCACAGGGACAGAGGTAAGGAGTTTTTATGGGTTAGCTTAGTTTTATAGGAATTTTATAAGGAATTTTAGTGGCATATGTGCACCAGTACTTGATACAATCAAAGGTGGCCTAAAAACTAATTTCAAATGGACTCTTGAAGCTGAGAAAGGTTTTGAGAAACTGAAACAAGAAGTGGCAACTCAACCCATCATTTTATTACCTAGTTTTGATAAGTTATTCACTATGGAATGTGATGCCAATGGAAATACAGTAGGAGGAGTGATAAGCCAAGAAGGTAGGCCTATAGATTTCTTTAGTGAAAAGCTAAATGAAGCTAAGAAAAAGTATTCTACCTATGACCTAGAACTATATGCTCTAGTGTAGTCACTTAGAAAGTGGAGGAATTATCTCCTACCTAAAGAGTTTATAGTGTTTACTGATAACCAGGCACTTAGCTACATCAACACATAAGAGAAGCTAAGTAAGACATTTGAAATGGATGGAATACCTCCAAGCTTTCACTTAGAAAGTGGAGGCATTATCTCCTACCTAAAGAGTTTGTAGTGTTTACTGATAACCAGGCACTTAGCTACATCAACACATAAGAGAAGCTAAGCAATAGACATTTGAAATGGATGGAATACCTCCAAGCTTTCACTTTTACCGTCAAGCACAAGAAGGGACAGTTGATCAAGGTGGCAGATGCACTAAGGAGGAGGTTGCTGACAGTGCAAGAGATAAAAATAAAGAGCATTGGGATAGAGAGTTTCAAGGATCTCTATGGAGAAGATGAAGACTTCTCGGAGGCATATAAGGTATGTTCTAATTTTGAGAATCACTTTCATAGTCAATTCTCAGAGTATACATTGCAGAGTGGACTCTTGTTCAAAGGAAAATAGTTATGTGTTCCAAAAGGTTCAATGAGAGAGAATCTTATCGAGGAGAAGCATAATGGTAGTCTTAGTGGTCATTTTGGTATCAACAAGACAATGGAACTAGTGCAGAGGTTCTATTATTGGCACAAGTTTCCAAGGGATGTCAGAAAGTATGTGGAGCAGTGTGTAGTTTGTATGAAAGCCAACGGTCGCGCTAGTCTGAATTGTCATTTGATTGACTTTGAAACTTGATTAAAGAAAAAATATTCAATAAAAAACTATCTAACCAAGTGGAAGCACTAGATATTGGAGTTAGAAATCTAAATTTGAAAGAATTGGAATTTTATCTATCATGGAAAAAAAGTTATACGTTATACGGTGTGCGTCACTTTTTAAAAATGCTGTTTTTGAAAACCCAATTTTTGTGGGAGATGGAAAAAGAAGTGCAATCTGATTCCAAAAAATTGAAAAAAATATTTTTAGAATCTACAGACAAAATGTGACAAGACTCTAGTTTACATCATCTTCAAATTCCTTATGGTTTAATCGCTATAGGTGCCCGAATGTGGAGATTGTGTTAAAAAAAAAAATATCAGTGTCCAGTTAGGCCAAAAAGTGTAAACCACTATTGTGGGATCACCCTAAAGTGGATATGTCTAGGAAAGATCTACAATTTGTAGTAGGATACTATGTCATGGTCCATATCAAAAAATATAGGTTGTAGAAAGGAACATCAACCAAGTTGTAGATGAAGAGAGTGGGACCATGTAAGTTGTTAGCCAAGTATGGAAGGAATGCTTACAAGGTGGAGCTACCTACAGAATTAGGCATTTCACCAGTGTTTAATATGGCTGATTTGATCAAGTATAAATGACAAGTCACTGACTTGGATTAGAAATGTGTGGATGTCTTGAAGGATGTGAGTAACATAGCCTTACCTCTGAAAGACAAGCTGCAAGAAGAAAGGATCTTGGAATCAAGGGTGAAGAAGTCTACCCGATATGAGGAATACATGGAACATCTCATCAAATGGAAGGACAAACCAGAATCTGAGGCTACATTGGTGGATGAAGCTCAGTTCAAGAAGCATGGTATGGATTTATCTCTGATCTCTCCCCACAATCCTTAGTGTTTGGATGAGGGGGAGAATGGTGTAGGAGCACCCATAGGTTAACTCATAGGTTGTCTAGGACAGTCTTGTCTAAGGAAACTAGGAATTAAAACTTAGTTCATTTGGATGTAAGCCTTAATGGAATTTTTGACTAGGTGTTGATCATCTAATGAAGGTCATGTTGACCATTGGATAGGCCTAAGGCTTTTGCTCAAATAAGGTTTTGACCTTTTAGGATTTTTAGGAGTTTTCTTTTCAATTTTTGCAAATATTGCTTAATTAGAGTTTCATATAGCCCAGAAGAGCCCAAGGGAGTGATAACTGAATTGAAGACCATATTTAGGAGATGCTTCAGCATTGGAGTGGGATTGGAAGCATTTTTATTTCCTTGAAGATTTGTGAATTCAAGGAAAATAGTGTGTTTGTGTGTTAATTTCTTGTTTTGTGCATTGAAGAGAGCTTTTAATGGATTAATCATGGTGCTATAACTTGTGTAGGATGTAGAGTTTTTAGTCTTCAAGCTTTGTGTGGCATTTAGATAGTTTTCCAATTCAATTTCAAGCATTGTTGTAAATACTTTTGTTTTCTTGTTGTTGTTGGTCTAAACTAGATAGTTTTGTAGAAATGGAGTGTTAGCTCACTTTCCAACTGTACAAACTGTACAACCCTTTGGGAACACTGACTAGACTCCATGGTTGTAAAAAAATGTAGGGTTTAGGTTCCTTGAAAGCACATGATTTGTTGGAAAATTCTTGCCCTAGGTGAGCTATGGAGTTGCCCGACTAGGAAGACTTAAGTACATAGCACATAATTATCAGGGGTGATAGATTCTTGACAAATTTCCTTTTGGAGAAGGTAGGTGTGGGTCTTGTCAAGACCTGGTAATTAGGAGGAAACTCCATCAGTCCATTTGGTGTGAGGAATACTTAATAGTTTGAGAGCAGCTAGAAAATGGCTTAAAAACCCTAGAATTGCCCATTTTCAAGTTAAGGCTTTGTACGGGAAATTAAGACCCACAACCTCAAAAATAATTGAGAGGTGTTCACATGAACCAGGAATCTCAAAGAAATATTGGGGGTTCTTTGGAGAGATTTAGAGAACCAACCTGTTTTCTCAAAGGAGGCCTAATTGGGGCTCCTAGGGCTAGTAGCCTTTTGAAGACCTAAATGAGGGTTTGGTGAAAGCGACCAAGAAATGGATTTAGGTGGGCCTTCAAGAACCATAGTAGGATAGATTGAAGAATTTTGAAGCACCTCCACACCCCTACCAAGTTAAATTCAATAATTTGGAGGTTTTTAGCCTTTAGGGTGAATTAAGGGCTAAAGTTAGGGTTGCAAGTTTGCACCAAGTCTTGTCTTGGTAGCAAGAATTGTGTTGGTAGTTGGGGTTGGAAAAGTTAGACCAGGGGATCCTAAGTATTAGAAGATCCTATAGGTTGAATGGTGAAGTGAGACACCTTATAGGTCTTCCAAACAAGACCTAGAGCATGAATCAGTGATTGATTCGTCCAACCTCCCTATCAGAAAGCTTGTTACAAGACTTTCCAACACTTTAGAATAGAACTTGATAAGTGATGAAAAGGTGTTTTTTAGATGAATTGTAATGAGAAGAGTTTAGAAAAGTGTAGAAATGTGCCACAACACTTCATAACACCTTCACAAGACATCATAATTTGAATATTAAGGACCTAATGTGAATGCATAAATTACATTGCAACATTAAATCAAAGCAAAATAGATCAAGCATCATGAGTGAAAGATCTAAAAGACCATTAAAATTTCAATGATCCATTTTTCTATGGTACAATTAATTATGACACATGCTTGGTTAGGTGAAATGACCAATAAGAGCTCCATAATTTTTTTATATTAAGTATAGAAAGAACATCAGTTACATATTATTGTTGGCACAAAATTTCTCCAAATAGACCACTAGTTAAAATTTATACAAATAGAGGGTCTTTTCCACTACTTATTGAATTTATTATTTCTTTCTACACATTGTGCAAAAAGGTTGAGCAAAAAAATTCATTACATAGTAGTATTATAGAGTTCACTATATTTAAAAAGGGCCCTTTCAACTAGATCAACATCCCTGATTATTTCTGATAGTGCTTTCTTCTTCCCCCTATGCATCTTTCACATCTTGAATAGGCACATTGGATAGAACTTCATCAACACAGGCTTTGGCTAGGTCATCTCCCTATGGGACAACATGTTCAAGTGTGTCTTGACTAGGTTCAAATGTTGGCTCCTCTCTTGGACGACCTATTTCACTTACTCTACCTTGATTGGAAACTTCATTAACCTCCCTTTGAAGCTCATCTAGTGCCCTATGAAAAATTTTAGTTTCTTCTCTATTAAGGTGGTGCACTTGGTCACACCTCACCTCATCCCTATTAATATTCACCATTCCTTCTCTTATGAGGTGCAAGAACTTGGCTAACGACATCTCTATGTGAACTAGAACTTGCATAGAAACATTAAGAAAATTAAGTTTTTTTGTGAAACTCAGTAAGTTCCCTCTTCATTCCCATGAACTTATTTTCATTCCTTGCTTTCCAGATATGCCACTTTATTTCATTGGCTAGAAAATACCATAGAAATTTACAATCCTTACTGATATTTAGATTAAGTAAAAGTACCTTTTTCCCAAATAATTTTACCATTATTGTTCCACACATTTAAGTTGTGACAAAATAATCTCCATATTTCCTAAGCTAGAAGTCATCAAAAATAATATGTTTAACTAATTTTGGAACCTTGAAGATGCTGCAAATTTCTACATGAATGGAGTTAACTTTAATTGGAATATTTTGAAAAAGAGAAAGCCACCTAAAGAAAAAAAAATTAGGCTCCATGGAGTTATGCAAGACCAAAGATAAATTTATTTTTCAATCCTTATGGTCCAAGGTTAGACCCCAACAAGCATTCACATGGTCAAGAACAAAATTGTTGTCTATGAGTTCATTATAGATTGTCTTTTCTTTCACATTTATGGCAGTGGACCCATCACACAATAAAATATCATTGGCAAGGTTGAGGCATTTCTCTACTTCTACCGATAGGACTAGACCATTGCAAGCCTCATAAAGCATTGAGAAAATCCTAATGTTGGAAGCAGGGAGGCCAAATTCAATACACAAGGTATTTTAAGTCTTCAGATAACCATTGGAGAGAATGTTCCTAAAGTTCTTAATACCTTTATTGTAGAGCTTCATTATTTTCCAAAGAAGGTTCATAAAAATATCTATTTGAGAAATACTTATGGAGGTTCATGAAATATAGAAGAAAATATTGGGGAATTTAAATACGCCATTACAAGGGCCTAAATAAAGCATGATTTTTTTGTACATCACCTCTTTTAATTTACTTTATGTGAGGAATTTTGTGGATGATACTTGAGACTTCCATATGAATATATTTGGGATTAAAACTGATTAGAAAATTCTTTCTTGAATCATTTCAATATTCTAATTTATTTTGTTCCATTTTATCATTTTTTCCATATATAGTCTAAGGGATCCAAGTGAAAACAATAGCCAATTCAATGTGAAACTTAATAATCTTTCTACAATATTGAATCCTCCCCATAATATTTTTGAAGAAATTATAGGAGAATTACTTAAAGGTGCTTGGTCCTCTAAAATCTATGTTTTTTTCTAAAAAAATATAAATCAAGTGTGACTATAAATAATCTTCTAACACTTTATCAAGTATATGCATGGTTTGTCAAGGTGGAGTAGATCATGACACCTTAGAATGATAACCTTGATCCTCTACATTTATTTTGGTGATCACGCATGCCAAATATAATTCCACAAATTAACTAAGATTTGATACAAGACACCTCTTTATTAAGCCCATTAAAAATATTTTTCACTCAAAAATAGAGATAAACATCGTTTCTATGAATTAAATATGTCAATATCTTTACAACCAATACCAATTACTTGTCTTCTATGCCAACATAATTTATAGAAATCCACATACCAACCCTTTTACTCCCAAACAAGTGAATCTAACCCACTTGAACATCCCCAAAATTGATAGTAACTTAAGTAATCCAATTAAGTTGTATTACAATATACAAAGGACCACCATTTACTAGTTGTAAATTGGTAGTGAATAATACACATCACTAAGCTACCCATGCAAACAATAAACAAGTTGGTGTCTCTTTTATCAATATATTTAAAAGATAAAGTACCTTACAAGTTAACACTATGGGAAAATGAAGACAACTATAGGCTATAAATAATACCACTAAACTTGAAAGCTCAATTAAGAAGTTAGAAAATGATATGAATACCATTCACAAGTACTGAATACATAAGGGTGGAATTCCCACATATATAGAAAAAGAGTAAAAAAATAACTAGGTAAATTTTATTACATTGATGACATGCCATTAACTTGTTGGTTTCATATTCATAAAATTAATGAATAGGGGGAATTAGAATACCTATAATTTTCTGTCACATTTATCATATTCTAGAAGGAAATAGATGATATGGAATTTGTGACTATATCATAAAACCATTTGAACAACAATTTAGGGTATTTTTAGTCTTTGAGTATTTGAAATTTCTTGAAAAACGGACAACAAAATGGAGATAGTTTCATAATTAATTAGTTTTACTAAGAAAGTTATGGAATGGGGTCCACAATTTTTGAGGATTAATGATATAAATAAATTTACTCCATCATTCCTCTAGATAATGCATACTCCATTTATCCAAATATGAGAAATAATGCTTATACACCCAAGGGACCTAGAGAACCATCTAGATAATGAAATATCCAAAATCCTTCAAGAGAAAAAAGAGAGGAATGATGTTTGCTGAAGAAAGTAAAGGTTTCTAGCTTATTATTTTTGATTCCTTATCAAAATTAAGTGATTTCCTACTTAAGGTTTATGTTTCTTCTCACTATTGCAATATCAAAGACATTTCCCAAACTACTAGTGTTAGGATATTTATTGAAAGTAGATTTAGTGGATAGTGCACCATCTTTTTATTTGGTCTTTAATGTATACATTTACTGCAATCTATCCCCACTACTTCCTTTTGAGGAACATGGCCTCCATTAAAGTTATTTTTTTATTACCTTCATAATGTAATCCTCAATATCTACTGATTTGATGCTAAAAAACAACTTTAGTTGCATTAAACAGTCTTTTTTATAGCATGGACAATTCACATTAGAGAATTCATTTTTATTTCTTGGGAGAAGAAGTTGTGAACTTTGTATTATTAATGTGGAAGCCCACTAGATTAATCAAATAGTGGCATCTATAATTTTGAGTTGAGGCCATGCTTATTTGGTACACCCAGGTTTGATTAGTAACGTTGCTATGAAAGTCAAAGAAAAATTGCAACAAACTATTAGAGTGGCAAGTTTATCTATCAATTCTTATTTTATGAGAAAAAATCTTTAGTTTGATTGCATGTGAAATTTGAAAGGAAATATCTATATTATTTTCCTCAGACCACTATAGGATAAAAATTCACCATGCAATAAAATTAGGTTTTATTATAAGGGTTATCAAGGGTTGGAATTTGGGATTGTTGAAATTGTTGGAAAAATCAAGGGTTTTTGAAGCAATTTTATTTCACACCCATATAAATTCAAGGGAAGGATAGTAGAAAGATAGAATTTATGTGCATCTATCTAAACTGTGTCCACCATAAAAAATTTTCACTTTTCAATCTCTGTGCAACCTTTTTTTCACCATTTTTTTTTTTGTTGCAGCTCATTTTGATTAACTCAGCCTGTTGATGAAAATGAAAGTAAAAATGTCACAGTTGAGAGTTTTAAACTCTCAAAAAATAATAAACTAATTCCTTTGTTGGAAGGCCCCCTTCGAATGAAGGCATTATTTTATAATTAAATATTTTATTAAAAAATACTTTCATTTGAAGGTTACATGTATGGTGGGTTCATTTGAAGGACCCCTTTGATCAAAGGATATAATCTTCATTTGAAGGTATTTCCAAATATCATTTGGGCCACTTGAATTTTTTTTTCATCCTAAAATTTGTATCCCACTATTGTGGGTTCACCCTATTGTTATTTCCATCTGAGCTGTTTTTTGGGTTCTTTTGACTATGGTGATTTTGTGAGCTTGTGGTTATTTGGATCTTGGTGATTTGATGTTGGAGTCATTATATACTCACATGTACATCTCTATTTACTCTCATTTGACACGGTTATCATCATATTGTTGAATTTTTATGTTGTAGTGTTGCATCTATGAGTTGTGTAGTATTGTAGGTTTTATATGCTTATAGGTTGCATTTATGATTTGGATGCAAGTTTTCTATTCACATAGATGCTTTAGTGTCATTATAGATTCATATTCATGATGTGAGACCTATGTACTTGACTATGTGATGCAGGCATCTGCGACATAGTTGTATTATGTTGCTAGTATATTTGGTTGTGATCATGGTGCGAACCATAGATTTTTGGGTCTATGAAATGCTATGTCTCTCTTGCTCAATTAGGGTTTTTCACCTAAAGGAAATAGATAGATCCCACACCAAAATCTAGGTGGCTCACTCAAACTAATGCAAGTATAATGGAAATATGAATGAAATGTAATGATCTAAATGCATCAAACTAATAAAATGGATTGATTATTAATGTAAAACTATTAAAATGTAAGTTGTTAGAAAACATATTGTGATATGCTAAAACACCTATAAATGAATGCAAATTGCAACATAAATGGATGAAACTTAAAGTGTGTACCTGATATCTTGTTGGAGATTGGAAATGACTTCTAAAATGTTGTTGGTCCTAAATTTTAGGCTTGGATTCACCATTTTGGGTGAATTAGTCCCAAATCTAGAAAATTGTTCTAGAGCTCGTTTCAAACAAATGGGTATCCAAAACTATAGAAAACCCTTTTCAGGCCTAGTAGTGGGACTCATTTTCCATCCATGGTGAATCAGTCCAATTTTGAATTTCTAAAAATCCAAGAGTGGAAACTGAAGGCCTCAATCTACTCTTTAGTTAGTGACATGTGTCTGCCTCTGAAAGTCTAATTTTTTAACCTGAAAGTGACTTTTTGTTGATATTTTGACTTGTTCAACATTGAGATGTCTTCAAAAACTTTGCAATTTGATCTTCAATGATTTCAAGCCTCCAAGATACCTAAATCTTCAAACACACAAGAAGAGAAGGAGAAATGTTGGATGTTAGGGCATGGGGGTTTTCCTTGGTCAAACCCCTTTTAGGTAATTAAACCAAATGAAGAGATAATATGAAGATTGAACATGAAATGAAGGGATTAATACCTTGGGATGATACTTGATCTTGATTTTGTGCAAAAATAGATGGAGATTTTGTCCTTGAATGTTTGAAAAGTGATCTTGAATGACTTGAAGTGATAAAACCCTAGCTTGCTTGACTTGATAGAGAAGATCGATGATGAATGAATGATAATAGATGTGTGAATGAATTAAGAGATGTAAATTAGGGTTTAGAGACTTGGTTTTATAGGAAATTCTCCTAATTTTCCTATTTATTAGATCCTTTAGGCTAACATGAAAGAATAATAAACTTAAATTCCAATTTTTCCCTCTCAAAACTCAAAAATGACCCAAATGGGACTAATTCGCCACCTTGGGAAAATCAGTCCCACTTGGTAGGGACTTATTTGCCACAGATGGCGAATTAGTCCCAGAGGGGTCCATTTGCTAGATAGGTTGTTGGGGAATGAGTAAATCAGGTTTATATGGTGACTTTGTTAGTTATTTTATCAAATTATGCCTCAGGATGCATAATATGGGGTAATAGGAGTCTATTAGTGAAGAGGTAAAGGTCAATTAGGGCTTGGGACACATAATTCAATGTGAAAATGTGATTAATTACACTTTACAAAATTAGAATGAGGTCCACATAGCCTAGGAAGACACAACATCCAATGTGAATGTGTAAGACTCATTACAACACTAGATTGATGTGAGGATGCAATTAAATATGTTTTACAATGTTGTATTGATGAAAGGGGTTCATTAAGTCTAGAGAGGCTTGAAAGTCTTTTACAAATATTTACAACACCTTTACAAGACATCGTTAAATGCATTCTATTCAATCCAAGACCTAGTGTGGATGTGAAAAAAACCTTGCAACACTAAATTAGGGCCTTATTAAGTCAAATTTATCACCAATTATTCTCCAAATCAAGCAAGTTGTCTTTTTTCTATGGTACATTTAGCCCCCACTTTAGTGAGAGGATGAACTTGCTTCAAAATTACACTAAAGTAGACATTCAAGAGAGGTCTAATTGTACCAATGCGGATGGTCTATGATAACAAAGATCAAGAAGGTGGTCAAGCCCGCAAGATCTAAGATCCTAATTCAAGCCGACATGAGTGCAAAAGGACATGCACAAGATGAATGATTTGTGGCAAAATAAGGTACATGATCATGCAATGGAAAGAAATAGAAGGAAGAGAAATGAAAATGAGGTGGATCAACCATCAATCATTTTTCCAACACTTTGTGGATCAGATCTAGGTTGTTTTTCTAAAAATAAAATGCATACTCACTCCAGGACGATGCAACTCTTGGTTATCCACCAGGTGAGAAAGCCCAAAAGGTGAGAAAAATACACTCACGACTGGTATGTACTCACAAAAACATAGGTGGCTATGTGGAAAGTCATGCCTCAGAATGGGCTTCCCACTCAACCATACCAAAGTTATACCTCCTAATCACTTTAATAAGGTGCCACAAAATTGTAAATGTGAAATGGTGTATGGTTTGTTCAAAGGGATTTTTCTTAGTTCATGCAATGTATCATCTTAGGGAACATCATTCTTAATGTTTCAAAGAGAGGATGTGTCAAAAGAAGTATCATGCTCTTGGAGGGAATCAAGTCCAATGACTCCACCAAGAAAAGGATGCATCGTAAGAACAAAGAAATCACACAATGAAATGTGAGTGGTGATGTATGCCCCCACTTTAAAGCAGTTGCAAACACCAGTATCAATTCTGAGCAATTGCTTTAAAGTAGAAGAAGAGGAACATGAGAGCTTACTTGGAAAGCCCTATGCGAAGTCATATTTTTTCAAGAAGCTACATCATGAAAAGGGGACTATGTCACATGCGAGCAAACTTAAGCCACGTCATCCACATCCCAAGATTTCTCTTATATATGCAAAAAAGGTTAGTGACTAGACAAAGGAGGAAATGGCATATTACATAGGAGGACAAGGATACTTAACCTCTTGCCCCCATTTAGTGCAGGACAAGGATGAGCTAAAATGGTTGATAAGATGCAAGGTAGAGTGAAAATAAAATTTAATTAGGGGAATTAGGTATCCCCCACATAAGGAAGAACACCAAACTCCTTAAAATGCTGGATTTTACTACTCAAATCCTTACATTCATTAGTGGAGTGGTCATGAACTTTGTGATAGGCACAGAATAAATTTTTGTAATAAAATTTATTTTGAGTTCTTGGAGGGAGAGAGATCAAGTGATCTTGGAGGAGTCTCAAAAAAAATTCCTTATTGATATATAGTAGAAGGTGGTCCTATGGTTTTCTTGAAAGATACATATCTCTTAGTGTGAGTTGCCATGTCCTCCCTAGAAAGAGAGTTTTTAGGAGAATCACAAACCACATGTTTGTGACATTCGAGGGTTGGTTCTTCTAAAAGGACTTCATCACAAGTAAGAGAGTTATGAATGGTGGAGTTTTATTTAATATTGAGAGTGGGGAGATTAGAAGAAGACTCTACTTGATTGTCAGTTGTTTCTAAGGTCTCATTTTCTTGTTTCATATGAGTTACCCTAGAAAGAGAGCTTGGAATTTGTAAAGTGGCTTCATCACAAATAGGGGAGATGACAAGAGAAGGACCACTATGGTTTTCATGTTTTCCAAATAGGTCTTCCCATAGGATAGGAACAATAGGGAAGGAAAGGATAATATTCTCATGAAATTTAATAGGTATATTTGCTAAAACCAACCTATCCTCTTTACATCAAGGAGGGATATTAGGAGAAGAACAAGTTTAATTATCATGATTATGGAGACTAGGTAAGGTAATGTCTAGAAATGTTTCTATGATCTCATTTTCTTGTTGTGTTGTATGATTTTCATGATTACTTATTGTGATGTCCTCTTCTTTAGTAATGTTATGTCTAACAAGAAAGGTAAGAGGAGAGAAACAACATAGATTGTCAAAACTCTCATCAATTGGTTCTTCTAGCACTATAATATCTACATCACAAGTGTGAGATAATAGGAGAAGAACAAATGTGATTGTTATGATTACCCAAGGTTTCTTTCACTAGACTAACCTCATCCACAGAAGGGTAACTAGGAGAGGGATTGATGATGAACAAAAAGAGGGGAAATGACCTCATATTCATATGCACTTAACAAAATTCTCTTACAACACAATAAGATCTAAAAATAAAACATGAAATATGATAATTATAGATTTGTGTAAGGAAAAAATGATGTAATGATTATTCTACAAACTTGAAATGTAACTATCCTAAAGGAATCATGCAAAAGAGGAATGCAATTTTTAGATTTTAAGGATGACCATGAATTGATTATGCTATGTAACAATGTGAGAATGCAAACTTGAAATTGAAACCATGCATGAAATAAATAATTTAGGCTAGATTTAATGAAATGCATGTTACAAAAACTCAGCCAATTGATACAAATGTGTAATGGTACAAAAAAAAAGCTTTAAAATAGGTTTTTCAATTCTATAAAGGGTAGTTTTAGGGGTGAAAAGGGACTAATTCGCCCAAGCTGGTGAATGAGTCCCAGTGAGGATTTTTTCAGAATTTTCAAATGATTTTGATGGATTTTGATGTTTGTTGGGATATAAGATGAAAATGAAAACTTTCAAAAAAATTTAATGATTGTAGATGCCAAAAATGAAGCCTAAATGTACTTTTCATGAATGCAAAATTTGAAACCTAGCATGTAAAGTAATCAATGCAAACCCTAATGCAAGGTCAATGCAATCTAGATCTATGATGAAGGACTCAAAATCAGAAAAGAAAAGTATCGTAAAGGCAGGTTCACCAAAATGAACCATAGATTTTTGGTTCTATGAAATGCTATGACTCTTGCTCAATTAGGATTTTTCACCTAAAGGAAAGAGATAGATCCTACACAAAAATTCAGGTGGTTCAATCAAACTAATGCAAGTATAATGGAAATATGAATGAAATGTATTGATCTAAATGTGAAAAACTGATAAAATAGATTGATTATTAATACAAAACTATTGAAATGCAAGTTGTTGGAAAACACATTGTGATATGCTAAAACACCTAGAAATGAATGTATATTGCAACAAAAATGGATGAAACTAAAAGTGTGCACCTAAGATCTTGTTGGAGATAGGAAATGACTTTTGAAATGTTGTTGACCCTAATTTTTAGGCTTGGTGGGACTATTCACCATTCTGGGAAAATTAGTCCAAGATCTAGAAAATTGTTCTGGAGTCTGTTTCAAACAAATGGGTATCCAAAACTGTAGAAAACCATGTTCAGGCCTGGTAATGGGACTCATTTTCCATCCATGGTGAATCAATCCACTCTTAAATTTCTAAAAATCTAAGAGTGGAAACTGAAGCCCTTAGTCTGCTCTTTGGTTCCTGATAAGTGTCCACCTTTGAAAGTCTGGTTTCTAAACCTGAAAGTGACTTTTTATTGATATTTTGACTTGTTGAACAATGAGATGTCTTAAAAAACTTTGAAACTTGATCTTAAATGATTTCAAGCATCCAAAATACCTAAATCTACAAACACACAAGAAGAGAAGGAGAAATGTTGGATGTCAGGGCATGGGGATTTGCCTTGGTCAAACCCCTTTTAGGTAATTAAACCAAATGAAGAGATAATATGAAGAATGAACATGGAAGGAATGGATTAATACCTTTCCATGCTATTTGATCTTTATTTTTTGCAACAATTGATGGAGATTCTTCCCTTGAATCTCATAAAAGTGATCTCAAATTACTTGAAGTGATAAAACCCTAGCTTGCTTGAATTGATAGAGAAGATAGATGATGAATTAATGATAAGAGATTTGTGAATGAGTTAAGAGATGTAAATTAGGGTTTAGAGATTTTTTTTATAGGAAATTCTCCTAATTTTCTTGTTAATTGGATCTTTAAGGCCGACATGAAAGGATAATAAACTTAAATTTCAAATTTTCCTGCTCAAAACTCAAAAATAACCCAAATGGGACTTATTCACCACCTTGGGTGAATCAATCCCACATGCTAGAGACTCATTCACCATAGATGGTGAATTAGTCCTAGAGGGGTCCATTTGGTAGTTGTATTGTTGGGGAACAAAGAAATTAGGTTTATATGGTGACTTTGTTAGTTATTTCATCAAATTATTCCTTGGGATGCATAATATGGGATAATAGGGGCCTATTAGTGATGATGTAAAGGTCAATTAGGGCTTGGGACACATGATTAAATGTGAAAGTGTGATTAATTACACTTTACAACATTAGAATGAGGTCCACATATCCTAGGAAGGAACAACATCCAATTAGTGTGATTAATTACACTTTACAACTATAGATTAAAGTTAAATTTAGTTCACAAGCCTTCTAGATTGATGTGAGAATGCAATTAAATATGTTTTACAATTTTTTAAATTAAGGGAAGAGGGGTTCATTAAGTCTTGAGAGGTGTGAAAGTATTTTACAACACTTTACAACACCTTTACAAGACATTGTTAAATGCATTGTATTCAATCCAAGACCTAGTGTGGATGTGAAAAACACCTCGCAACACTAAATCAGGGCCTTATTAAGTCCAATTTATTATCAATTATTCCCAAAATAAAGCAAGTTTCCTTTTGTCTATGGTACATGGTGTTATGGATGTTCCTTGTACCTTAGGGACTTTGGAATGACATGATTGTTTATGCAAATGTGTTGTTGGTGTGTTAGATTGATTCGTTTTTAGTTTGTGGCTTGAGGATCATGATTTACTTTGCCTCTTGGGAGCTCATGTTTCATTTGAGTTATTTGATTGTGTGAGGGACTTTGTTTAATATTCATTAAGGAGATTGTTATCACGGTGTGATGGATAACTTGAGTACACGATTCAATGGGATCTTATGATAGTGATGGTTTGGTAGTGTTGTATCTTCTTGGTTTGGAGATCATAGTTTGTACTATTTCCTTTGGGAGCTCGGTGTTGAGTTATTTCATTGTTTTGGGGATACAAATGATCTTCATTTAGAGGATGGATTTTATGCTTCCATGGAGATCTCAATATCAGAGTTTAGTGGGAGCTTGTGGTGATGATGTGGATTCACCATTTTATTTAGGATGATATTCTTTGCAAGAGATGGTTATCTTCATGTGGTTTGGATATGTTGACATCTTGGTAAGCCATGGAGGACTCTTTATTCTTTGGTTGAGGTGTCATGATCTATCATTTGACATGTGATCCTTAATTGATAGGATGGTTTTGTTATTATGTAATGATATACACTTGATTCTACATTAGAGTGTTGGCATGATAAAGATGGGTCAGTGCAAGATCATGGGGGTCCAAACTAGGCCCTTAAGTGGCAATAAAATTTCACAAAATAAGAGTTAGGAAACTTGACATAAAAATTTGAATAGGTTATTAACATAGTTTGAAAAATATGTAAGAACAAAATTTGTACAAAATAGAATGTAGTTTCTAAGATACTAGTCCTTTTTTTGGGAAAAAGTAAATCTATTTGGTAAAAATTCAAAATTTCATTGTAGTAGTACTAAATTTTTAGGAAAAAAATAAAGAAGCAGTTTTATGTATGACCAACCTAAGTAAAAGAATATATATATATATTTAAAATGTTCAATATAAGTAGAGGACACATGCTCAAATGTGCTGCCTTTTTTTTAATAATTTTTTTCAAAGTAAATAATTTTTTATGAATTTTTTATTAGAAATTTTTAAAAATATTAAAATTTGTTTCTCTGAACTCCATAACTTTGTCAAAAAATTATGAAATTCAAATTTTCTTTATTTTATCCTATAGTATGGGAAGCATAGAATGCGCCACATCTTTTAGATTCAAAAAATGTGAAATTATTTGAGAAATATAGATTTTTTTTAGTCAACCTATCAATCAAGAATTTAGTGAGAATGCTTGTATATGAACCATAGATTTTCTTGGTTAGGAATGTTATGTCCATTTTGCTCAATTAGGGTCTTCCACCTAAAGGAAAGAGATAGATCCCATACAAAAAATCTTGGTGGTTTACTCAAGATTAATGAAATATGAATAAAATATGTCAAAATAGGATGATCTAAATGAAAAAAAAATTCAAAAGGTATTGATTATTAAATGGAAACTAAAGAAATACAACTTGTTCGAAAACACATTGTGTAATGCAAAAACACCTAGAAATGAATGCAAATTGCAATAGAAGTGGATGAAACTAAAAGTGTGCACCTAAGACTTTGCATGGAGACTAGAAATGATATTCAAAAAAATTTTGATCCTAATTTTTAGGCCTAGTGGGACTCATTCACCATTCTGGGTGAATCAGTCTGAGTTCAGTGAAATTATTTCGAAACCTATTTTAGACAAATGGGTATCCAAAAATACAAGAAAAAACCAAAATTAGGCCTAGAAATGGGAATCATTTTCCACCCATGGTGAATGAGTCCAATTTTGAATTTTTAATGATTCAAAGGTGGAAACATGAGCCTTCATTCTGCACTTTATACTTCTCCAAGTGTTTAGTTCTGAAACTATTGAATGTAGGCCTGAAAGTGACTTTTTGTAGGTATTTTGAATTACCCAATGAAAAGATGACTTGAAAAAATTTGCAATGCAATATTTAATTATTTCTAAGCCTCCAAGATGTCTAAATTCACAAACACACAAGACAAGAAAGAGAAATGTTGGATGTTAGGGCATGGGGATTTGCCTTGGTCAAACCCCCTTTTTAGGTAATTAAACCAAAATGAGAAAAAATGTAATGAAGCATGAAATAATGGATTTATTACCTTCCCATGGTAATTGATCTTGAATTTCTATAGCAAAACATGATGAATCTTCCTTCAAATGTCTTAGGTAACTGTCTTGATGAATTGTAATGATGAAACCCTAACTTTCTTGACTTGAAGTGGAAGAAAAATGATGAAATGAGTTGTGAATGAGTTAAGAGATTATGAATTAGGGCTTAGAAGGTTTATTTTATAGGAAATTCACATTATTTACTCATAAATTGGATCCCTAAGGCTGACATGAAGAAAAACAAAACTTAAATTCCAAAATTTCCCACTCAAAGGTAAAAAATGGTCCAAATGGAACTCATTCACCATCTTGGGTGAATCAGTCCCACCTAGCAGGGACTCATTTTCCACAAGTGGAAAATTAGTCCCAGTGGGGTCCATTTGATAGCTAAGATGCTAGGAAGTAAGGAAATAGGGTTTATATGATGACTTTGTCAGTTATTTGATCAATTTATGCCTCAAGATGCATAATAAGAGGTAATAGGGGCCTCTTAGTGAGGATGTGAAGGTCAATTAGGGTTTGAGACACAAAATTCATTGTGAAAGTGTGATTAAATACACTTTACAACACTAAAATGAGGTCCACTTAGCCTAGAAATCCACAACATCCAATGTGAATGTGTAAGACACATTACAACAATAGATTAACATTAAGTTTATTTTACAAGCCTTCTATATTGATGCGAAGATGTAATTAAATACATTTTATAATGTTGAAATAGGGGAAAATGTTGCAAGTATGAGCTTGTCTAGTGGTGTTGTCATTAATGTTGTCATTGATGTCAACATTGTTCAGTATGTTGTAGATTGTACATGTATGGTTGAGTTGCTAGTGAGATGTTGGAGCTACCTTTATGGTGTTGTAGATATATTGGTTTGATGAGTTTCCAAGTGCTTTTGAGAAAATTAATGAAGAAAAGTAATAAGAGTGTTGGAAGTGTTCAGATTGTGCTCCGCATTTCTCTTATAGTGAACCTATAACTATGCAGTTATGAAGATTTCATTATGGTGATCTTATGATGATTTAGTCTGAGTTTCAGTTTCTAGTAAGATGGTACATAGAAGTTGTCTTCACCGGTATATGTGTTCTACTAGTAATGTCAGTGTTTTGTGGACTGGGAGAAAAATGTTTGCTCTGCATTTCTCCACTATTTTGTTTCAGATCATGTGGATTTGGTAGATGTCTTGTGAAGGTCTTTCCTATGCTCTGGTGAAGAGGTTTGGAGTTTGGTAATTAGAAAATCATGTTTCAGTGTTTCTATGTGTGTCTGCATCTAGCCCAGATTAACTAGTGAAAGGATTTCAGTGTTTGAAGCCTATTATTTTTGCTATGGATGTATCTAGAAGATATTGAGATGTATTCTCATGCATAATGAAGTGTGTTGTGGATTCTATGTGTCATCTTCTTGTTGGGAAGCATGTACATCATTGATAATTTATGTTTTCATTAGGTTTGACCGACCTAGTGTTTACACTTCATTCAAAGAATAAAATTTAATTGAGGAAGCTTGTAGAAGATTCAAGAATATTATTTTAATTAGTCCACTCTTATTCCTTTCCATCGTGAGAATTTAGATTTGTCGACCTAATTTGGATTTATGATATGATGTATTGTGGTCAACCTTGGTAAATTTTTCTAAGGGTGAGAATGGTATAAAAT
>VDFB02089959.1:148399-164642 GCA_007258455.2 Sequoia sempervirens
ACACCTACTTCTTATTTTTTCCTTGAAATTTAAGTACTACTCCATTGAAATTTCAAATTTTCACCAAATATATTTTATTTATTTTTAAATAAACCTAGTAGTTTAGAAACTACATTCAATTTTCTACAGATTCTATTGTTACATATTTTTGAAATAATATAGATAACTTATTCAATTTTTTACGTCAAGTTTCCTAACACTAATTTTTCTTAATTTTTTGTGACTTATGGGCCTATTTTTTCCATGATGATCCTACACATACCCCTATGTTTGATGGAACTAACTACAAAGATTGGAAGGAACAGATGAGAGGATATATTATCTCTCTTGGTTTCAAGACTTGGAAGGCTATTGAGAATAAGTATACACTTCCATCTAGTGGTGTTAATACTACAGATGAGATATCTTCTTATGAAGAAAATGAGAAGGAAAAGTATGTGATTTGTAGTGGTTTATCTAAAAATAAGTGAATTAAGGTTAATTATTTGGATACTGCAGGTGATATTTGGAAGAAGTCGGAAAACATGTATGAAGGAAATGAAAAGGTGAAATTGACTAAGATACTGGCAGTAAAGCATAGATTTGTGAACCTAAAAATGGAAGATGGTGAAGAATTTACAAGCTTCTTTCATAGGGTTGAATAGATTGAAAATGAAGTCAAAAATCAAGGAGGAAAGCTAGCAAATGAAGACATAATATAGAATATCCTAATCACCCTACTAGACTGCTATAATGATAAGATCTCAATGATTGAAAAAAATGTATGATCATAAAAAGTACACCTTGGAACACTTGTTCGGCACCATGCAAGCATTTGAATTGAGAAAGGTTTGGAAAGATGATAAGATAAAAGAAAAGATAGTAATGACATTCAAGGCAATGAAGATTGAGGAGGAACCAAATAGCGATGATGTTGATGAGTTGGAAGCTAACTTCACCTAGAAGTTGAAGAAAGGTAATAGAAAGTATAAAGGTATGTTTCCCTTTAAATTCTTTAGTTGTAGTAATATTGGTCATTATGCTTCAAGATGTCTGAATAGAGCTACACATAAAAATGAAAAAGAATTATAAGGATAGGAAGGATAAGAAGTATAAGAAGTTGTACTATGTTAAGGAAGAGGAAAGTATCTCTAATGATGAATTTGAAAATGAGGTTGATGATAGTGAATGCTTATTCTTAGCTTTGGAAGATAAATTTGTATCCACTAACCTTGGATGGTGTGTAAGAAAAAGGGCTCCAAAAGTTAAGAAGAATAGGATGGTAGCTACTTTGGTTAATGCACTTCATGCAAGACAGGATGAATACTATTGGGTAATTCATAGTGGATGTTCAAATCACATGACCATAGATATAAGATTAATTTCACTAAACTCGAGAGATATGATGGTGGTTTAGTTATGTTTGGTGATGATTTAGGAACTAAGATCTGTGGTAAGGGTTCAATTAGTTTTGATGGAGTGCATAGCACTGATGATGTATATTATTTGAAGGGTTTGACACATAATCTTCTAAGTGTTGGTCAAATGTGTAGCAATGGTTTTAAACTTGTGTTTTATAACAATACCTGTGAAATCAGAAAAGGATCTAGAAATGGAGATATGATTGTTGCTGGAAGAAGAACTCATGGAAACATCTATCAACTAAAGGGAGTTGATGGTCATTGTCTTCTATCTCAAATCAGTGAAATTTGGTTATGGCACTAGAGAATGGGACATGTGAACTTTGATAACTTGGTCAAGATCAATAAAAAGGAAATAGTTTGAGGACTACCTAGAATCACAAGACTTGTTAATACTATCTGCAAAAGTTGTCAACTGGGGAAGCAGACAAGATGTAGCTTTAAAGGAAAAGAATATTCTACTACCAATATGTTGGAGTTGGTACATACTAATCTTTGTGGTTTGATTGAGATTGGAAGCCTGAATGGTGACAAATATTTCATGTTGCTTATTGATGATTACACTCGAATGACATGGGTTGCTTTTGTCAAAGAAAATAATTGGGCCTTGGATAGGTTTAAGATATTCAAAGCAAGAGTGGAAAATGAAGTAAATTTGAAAATCAAGTGTTTAAGATTGAATAGAGGTGGTGAATTCACTTTTGGTGAATTTAATACATTCTATGAGAATCATGGCATAAAAAGATAGTATTCTGATCTAAGAACCCCACAATAGAATGGAGTAGTTAAAAGGAAAAACAAGACAGTACAAGAAGTTGCTAGAACTATGATAAAAAAATCCTAATGTACCAGATGTATATTGGAGAGAAGTGATACATACTGATGTTTATGTTCTTAATATAGTTTAGATTAGACACAACAACACAAAGAAACCTTTTGAGTTATGGATTGGTAAGACTCCAAATGTGAAATATGTTAACGTATTTGGAAGAAGATGCTATATTAAAAGAGATGTTGAAAATATTGGAAGGTGTGATGCTAGATGTGATGAAGGAATATTTCTTGGATACTATACCACTAGCAAGGCATACATATGCTTTAACAAAAGATTAAGAAAGATTATTGAAAGTGCTAATGTGAAAGTTGATGAAGGCATATGCAAACCTATTGAGATAAGTGAAGTTGGACCTGATGATCCTATCTGTGGACATATACTTGAATAAAATAAGGAAAAGGAAGAAGAGGAAGAAAAAGAAGAACAAGTAGTAGAAGAAGAAGAAAATGAACCGAAACCTACTACTAGGACTCCTAAATATGTACAGAAGAATCATCTGGAGGATCAAATAATTGGAGACAAGAGTGAAGGTGTAAAGAAAAGAAGCAAAGTTGCAGTTGAGGGAAAATTTTGTTTACTTTCTAAAATAGAACATAAATCTATAAAAGAAGCATGTGAAGATGAAAATTGGATGAGAGCTATGAGAGAGGAATTGTAGCAGATAGAAAAGAATCAGACATGGGAAATAGTCCCTAGGCTTGTGAACAAAAATGTGATTGGATCAAATGGGTGTTCTGAAAAAAACTAAATGAAATGGAGTAGTAAGGAATAAGGAAAGATTGGTATGCAAAGGAAATTCACAAGTTGAAGGAATAGATTTTGAAGAAACATTTGCTCCTATGACCAGAATGGAAGCTATCAAAATGTTTTTGGAATTTCTTGAACACAAGGATTTCAAATCATATCAGATGGATGTTAATTCAACCTTTTTGAATGGTGAGTTGGAGGAAGAAGTTTACATGGAGCAACCTAAAGGGTTTCAACTATCGGACAAGCTGGACATGGTTTGTAAATTGAAGAAAGTATTGTATGGATTGAACAAAGCTCCCAGAGCTTGGTATGCAAGATTGGACAAATATCTGACAAAGCAAGGATTCAACAAAGGTTCTACTAACAACAACCTCTACTTCAAAGTGCAAGGTAATAAAATGTTGATTGTAGTTTATGTTGATGACATCATTTTTGGAGAAAATGAAGGCATGTGTAACAAGTTTGTTGAAGAAATGCAAAAAGAATTTGAGATGTCTATGATTGGTGAATTTAATTTCTTCCTTGGGCTACAAGTGAATCAAACTGATAAAGGGATATTCATTTCACAATCTAAGTATGTAAAAGAGTTGAAATTTTTTGGTATGGAGGATTTTAAACCAATTTTTACTCTTATGATAACTGGATGTAAACTAAGCAAGGATGATGAATCTGCTAAGATTGATCAAAGAAAATATAGATCCATGATTGGTGGACTGTTTTACCTTACTACTACCAGACCGTATATTATGCATGTAGTGTTTAGTTGCTAGAATTCAAGCAGATCCTAGAGAAGCACATCTTATGACTATAAAATGAATATTTAGATATCTAAAAGGCACATTGGATTATGGACTATGGTACCCTAAGAGGAATGATTTCACCCTATGTGCTTATGCAGATGTTGATTGGGTTGGATGTGTAGATGACCAGAAGAGTACTAGTGGTGGTGCTTTTTTCTTGGCAAGAGACTAGTTTCATGGTTGAGTAAAAAGAAAGATTTGGTTTCTTTATCCAGTGCAGAGGTTGAATATATTGCTGAAACATCCTAATGTACACAAGTTTTTTGGATGAAGCAAACTTTGAAGGACATTGGAGTAGTATGTGATGAGCTTATTTCTATTTTTTGTGATAATAAAAGTGCAATAAACATTTTGAAGAATTTGGTTATGCATTCAAGAATGAAGCACATATCTATTAAGTATCATTTTCTAAGAGAGAAAGTATTGGAGAATGAGGTCAGACTGGAGTATGTAACTACAATGGAATAGATTGCAGACATATGGGTATGTGCAAGATCATGATGGGCCAAAAAGTTGCGATATGATGGGTATGTGGCTAACGACTTTTTTTAATACCCAAAATTGATGAAATGAAAAGGGTTTTTAAAGGAGATTCTCAAATTTCCACCAATATAAATTATGCTTTACTTTGAATTTAATAAATTATTATTATTCATTTTCTATTTGAATTACAACTAAAGTACTAATTGATAAGCCGATTGAAAAGCATCTATAGCTTTCAAATGGTATCACAATTTTTGAATCTGAAACATGTGTCACATTTTATGCTTCGTATACTATAGGATTAAAAAAGATTGAATTTCATGAATTTTTGACCAAGTTAAGGTGGTCAGACATACAAGTTTTTATATTTTTTAAAATTTGTAATAAAAAATTAATAATTAATTATTTACTTAGAAAAAATTACAAAAAAATATGCATCACATTGGGACATGAGTCCTCTACTTATATCTAAAATATTATAAAAAATATATTATTATTTTATTGTGGTTAGGGTGGTTAGATAGACACCTACTTCTTATTTTTTCCCTAAAATTTAAGTACTACATTGAAATTTCAAATTTCCATCAAATGGATTCTTTTTTTTTAAATAAACCTAGTAGTTTAGAAACTACATTCAATTTGATATAGATTCTATTCTTACATATTTTTGAAATAATATAGATAACTTATTCAAATTTTTACGTTAAGTTGTCTAAGTCTAATTTTTGTGAATTTTTTGCCACTTAAGGGCCTATTTTTTCCATGATGATCTTGCACATACCCATATTTACTAAGGCTCTTCTAAAGGATAATTTTGAGCATCTTAGGGAGAATTTGGGAGTCATTGGCTCTTGTAACTAGGTGCATATAAAGGTGTGTCAGTCTAGTGAATTCACAAATTCTCCATTTGCCTAGACTGATTGATGGGTCTACTCCATAGGGGGAGTAGAAAAGATTTTCATTATTGCAGTATGAGTGTAATCCTAAGGGTGAGTAATCAGTGTAGTTGTTATTTTCCATTGATGTCAAATGGGGAGAAAAGGTTATGTGTTGCCATCAATAACAAATGGGGAGATTGTTGCAAGTATGAGCTTGTCTGGTGGTGTTGTCATTAATTTTTTCATTGATGTCAACACTGTTCAATATGTTGCAAATTGTACATGTATGGCTAAGTTACTAGTGAGATCCTAGAGCTACCTTTATGGTGTTGCAGATATGTTGGTTTGATGAGTTTCCAAATTCTTTTGAGAAAATTGATGAAGAAAAGTAATCAGAGTGTTGGAATTATTCAGATTGTGCTTTAGTATGTGCTCCACATTTATCCTATGGTGATCCTATAATTGTTTGGTTCTAAAGATTTCATTATCATGATCTTATGATGGTATAGTCTGAGTTTTAGTTTTTGGTGAGATGGTACGTAGAAGTTGTGTCCACTGGTATATGTGTTCTACTCACAGTGTCAGTGTTCTATGGATTGGGAGAAATATGTTTGCTCTACACTTCTCCATTGTTTTGTTTTAGATCATGCAGATCTGGTAGATGTCTTATGAAGGTCTTTCCTATGCTCTAGTGAAGAAGTTTGGACTTTGGTAATTAGAAAATCATGTTTCATGGTTTTTGTGTGTGTTTATATAGCCCGAATTGACTAGTGAAAGGAGTTTAGTGTTTGAAGCATGTTGTTTTTTGTTGCGGATGTATCTAGAAGATCTTGAGATGTATTCTCATCCATAATGAAGCATGTTGTGGCATTCGTGTGTCATCTTCTTGTTGGGAAGCATGTGCATCATTGATAATTTTTGTTTTCATTAGGTTTGGCTGACCTATTATTTACACTTCATTCAAAGAATAAAATTTAATTGAGGAAGCGTGTAGAAGATTCAAGAATATTATTTTTATTGGTCCACTCTTATTCCTTTCCACCATAAGAATTTAGAGTTTCCAACCCAATTTCAATTTATGAAATGAGTATTGTGGTCAACCTTGGTAAATGTTTCTAAGGTTGAGAATGGTATAAAAGCAAGGTGAGTTGTGAAGAATTAAATGATAGTGTGATGCAAAGTGAAGAAAGTGTGCCACATATCTTAAGAGCATAATTGTGTGTGAGTAAGTTGTGATAGTAGTTTTTTAGTGTGCCGAAGGCAATGAATTGAAGGATTTTGTAATCCTATGAATGTTCTTTAATTTTTGTGGTGGATCTTTTGTTCTCTTTTGTATCTATAGGAAGTGAGCCTCCATATTCGATAGTGAGTCATTTGTAGGAAGTGAGCCTTTGTACTTGGATAGTGAGTCCTCTTTTGGATAGTGAGCCCTTGGTAGTGAGCCTTTGTATTCAATTTATAATCTTTATATTATGAGTTAACCCTCAACGTGGTTTTCCCCTTATTGGGTTTTCCACGTAAAACTCTGGTGTTCATCGTGTTGATTTACTCTTTTTTATTTGTGTTTCAGCTCATATTTAATAATAAAATATTGTGGTTGGAGATTTGATATGTGATAAAGTTTTAAGTTTGAATTTTTCTGACAACTGATTCACCCCCCTTCTTAGTTGTCCTGCACCTGTTTAACAGAAAATGGGTTCATTAAGTCTAGAGAGGTCTAAAAGTCTTTGACAACACCTTTATAAGACATTGTTAAATGCATTTGAAAGGGTCCAAGACCTAGTGTGGATGTGAAAAATACCTCACAACACTAAATCAAGGCCTCATTAAGTCCAATTTATCATCGACTATTCCCCAAATCAGGCAAGTTGCCTTTTTTCTATGGTACAACATAAAATCAATAATAATTATCTATTTAATTCCAAATAAGGCATTTGTTATATTGGTGGAAAGCTAGCAATTTTATCAATAAACCTTTTCGTTTCATCAAATTTGGATAAAAAATGTTGTTAGCTACTTTTTGGTCATATTGCCACTTTTTGGACCCCCATGATACTACACTCACTTAGGTACATGATATGTTCATAGGAATATATGATCTTTTTAGGAGATGTGAGATCATGATGTCATGATTGAGTTGTTGATTCACGATTGGGATTTTACTTTTTTCTTGGTTGGTTGTCTAAGTATTGAGTGCATTAATCCTTTGATTAGGATCTTCATGATGACACTTTGTTGCATTTGGATTTTGGCATGGATTGATTAGTTACAAGTACTCATGGATACTTGGATACATAGGTGATGCTATGATATCTCTTATGATTAGAGACATGTTGAGATGGTTATTCGCTGTAAACTCGTAAACCTATATTTCAACAAATTAACCCCTTTAACCACCTTTTTCATTTTTAAGGGTTTAAATAATATTTAAAAGATATTTAGAGATAATTAAAGGGTTTTTTTAAGGGGGTTAGGAATTATTTAAAAGGATTTTAATGTTATAATAAGGGGTGGTAATTCTTTTAAACACTTGTTAAGCCTGAAAAATAATTATATGGTTAATAACAACCCAACAAATGAATATTTCCAAAAAAAACCATAAAAACCCATAAGGGCTTATAAACAAGAGATGAAGGTTATTTATTTGTTTTGATGGTTGAGCCTTATTAAGGCAATTTTTATGTATAAAAGGGGGTGTAGGTGTTTGATTTTCAACCATGTGCTTTTGAGAGAACTAGGTGTTTGAGGGAATTTCTTATGCCTTTGTAAGTCTACTTGGAGAAATAATTCCAGTGTGAAAATTTTGGAGAAGAATTACAAGGTGTTATTATACACCAAAAATTGTAATAGTGAGAGAGATTGTGAGAAATTTTATGCAAGTTTTTGAAGCTTGATACTGTAAGAAGGCATTTTCAAGTGCTTGGCAACATTAATAAAAGCAGTCCAACGTTGAGAAGTGGACCCAGAGACGTAGCTCAAATTGAGCGAACTCTGTTATCAAGTGTGATCTCTATATTCTTCTCTTTTTCTTATAATTCTTTCAATATCTTGATTCTTTGAGTTTCCTATTTACGATACTTAAGTAATTACTTTATGCCTCTTGAATTTGGATAAAGTATAAGTGAACTTTATTTGTCATAATTCAATGGTTAAGATTCATAGCCATGTAATTCTGTTGGATCGGGATAAAATGTGCAGTTGAGAGTAAAGTGCAAATTATTTGTAGCTCTTTAATTACAGATCATGTGTTGTGAGACCACACAACACAAATTTATTGCAGGAAAAATAGTAACCTTGAAAAGATTAATTGAACCTGGTAGGAACATGCTACCATGTAGATGGAGGACTTCTGAAACCTTTTTTTTTTGAGATAGGAATGAATCCATCTTCTTTCTTTCCATCTTGATCAGTCTTTGCATCTTCATAGGCATTCTTCTTAGAATCTTCAGTGTAGATTATCTCCTCCTTTGTCTCAAACTTTCCATCTGATTTGGAGCTATCTAGACTAGACTTTTCTCCTTTGTTAATCTGTTCTTTTTCCTTTCATAATTCATTTCTCAGAGTGACAACATCCTTCTCAATCTTTAAGAATTCAAGAAATTTTCTATTGAAATTATCCTTCAAATCATAGATCACACCTTCTGCCACTTTTAGTTTAATTTCACACTCTTTACCCTCCTCTAATTTAGATTTCATCTTGTTAGTTCATTCCTTTGATTTTTCAAGCAAGCTTTCATATTTCTAATTTAGTTCCCTTGCTTCATTCAAGTCTTCAAAATCAGACCAAAGTTTCCCTTCAAAAACTATTTCTCAATCATTTGAATTGAAGTCCCAACCTTCAAGTTCCATTGATTCTAGATCCAGATGAGAAGAAAAAACGTCTTCATCTAACTCAAGGAGTTGGACTCATTACATTTTTCAACATTTCATTTTCTATTATCGACATTGAAGGCCATAAATTTAAGGAAGCTAAGGTAACATAACAACTTTCTACACTAATCTTGAGAGAAGAATAATGAAAAACTTTTACAAATCTTTTCAACAGTTACGGAAACTTAAACAAAAATAAACATAAATATAATGAATACTGCAACATAGTGATTTACATGGGGAAAACCTTTTTGGGAGAAAAACCCCACACTCCAAAATTCACGCATATATTGTTGGATAGGACAACTAGGTGGGTGAATCCGTTGTCATAGATTATAACCTTAAATTCAATTATCAGAACTAACACATAAACTAATTAAGTGATTAACCATCAAATGCCAATGCACAAACACAATAACACCAGATTTACATGGAAAACCCAATGAGGGAAAAACCACGGTGAGGATTAAATCACACTATAGAGAATATCAAAACTGATTACAAAAAGGCTCACTGCCTACAATAAGGACTCACTATCCACAGGGCTACAACCCAAAGATACAAAAAGATGGCTCACTGCCATAATACAAAAGTTATGGCTTACCGCCAAAAGTGTACTGATGAATTACACCTTTCTTGTGTTGAATTCAATTCCAGATGAAGCTATTATAAAGGTAGTACTACATATCAATAATTGCTCAATAACTTTGTTTTGATCACACACTTATTGTCTTCGCCTGCTTCACTTATTCTGATTTGTTGCATTCACTCTTTCACATTCTTGCTATCACTCACTTTTTCTGTCTCTATATCCTCCTCGCCTATCTTCTTTCTAGAGAGACACACATATGTATATATATGTATCTTACTCATCAATTAGGTTGGCCATGTATAAGGTTAATGCATTTCTTCTGTCGGCCAAAACATCCATAAGACATAATAAGTCCACATAAACTATTGCACAGACTAAGTCAACCAAGATCTTCAAATATCCAAATCATAGTTTTTTGCATGGTAGGAACTAGACCTAAAAACCAATACACCAAACCACATATAGCGGCCATCTTCAATGGGAAATAACTTCTGGTAAACGAGTCATACATATAGTACTGTGTTGACATCAATGACAACCTGTTGACATTAATGATAACCATTTCATGCAATATTCAATCTTCAACAATCTCCCCCTTTGTCATTGATGGAAACACAAGATGTGAAAATCCAACGACAACAATAACCTTTGTAAATATTTTGATGAGATGAAATGATTTTCATTTTTCACATGCTTCCTTTCTCTTTTTCACATGCTCTCTCTCTCCCTCTTTGACATCAATGACAAAAAAAGTTCTATCTCCCCTTTACTTCAAAATTTTTACAAAAAGGTTATAAAAAATGATTCTTTACCTCAATCCTTCTTTCCTTAAAATATTTCTTTGTATTTTTCTTTCAGTTTCAGAAGATATTTCTTTGAGGAATCCACTTCCAACATGATGTATAGACAAATATTGTTGTTCTTTGCTATTGAATAAATTGTTTCCAGAAGAGTATCCATAATAGCAATATTATGTGGATTATTCTCAGCATCCACTAAGAGACCAGAAAGCTATTCCAATATTAACTCAATTATCTCTTTGACTTTCCAAAAGGTCTTCACAATACCATCCCTCTATGCCATAAAGAATACAATATAAGATTGTAAGGAATTGATCCTTTTCTTTTGCATTCCATCCTTGTCATTAAGAACATCATATGTTTTTTCAATAGAGTTCAATTCATGCTCAATAGTATCAATTTTTGTTCTATAGTTCCCAATAGTAGTAGGCCATTGGAGACAATACCTATACACACTGTTTATACTTTTGATGTAGGTCTTTAGTTCATTTATGCTCTCATTCAACCTCTTCTATGTATTTCAGCATCTTTCTTCCATAGCCAATTGAATTTTGTCTTTTTCTATTGTTTCACCAGATGACTGTCCCCTTAATCTATTTTTAATCTGCTCAATCAATACTTTTGGTAAAGTACTTGTCAATTTGCTTAGATCAATATCATTATGAATTATGTAAATTTCCAAGGAGTTTGTAATCTCATCATGTTCATATGATGGTCGAGACAACCATATATCTCCAATATTCTTCAATCCATCAGGTTACTCAAGAATCTTTAACACCTTCTCTTTAGTAACATCTTCTTCATCATCAGTTGATACCATATAAAATGCTTCTGCAATTTTTGCTTCCTTTTCTTCTTTCTTCTCCTTTGCCTTCAACTTCTTTATTTCCAAAGGGGGACATGAACTGAGTCTTCTTGCTTTCCTCTTTCCGGAGGAGAATCCTGCCTCAAACATAATAATCGGACTAGAAACCATACTAGAACTCCATGCATTCATTTTGATTTCAAAATATTCTTTACAAATATTTTCCTTTTCTGCTAGACAGTTCAAATATCAGTAAAATTGCTTCCCAACTGGTATAGCAGACTTCCACACAACATTCTCTTTCAATGGTAATGAATTCAAAAAATACATCATCAAGCATATAACCAGAGTTCCAAAGTGAAAAGGGTAATTGTCATTCTTTTTCATAGTTATATTTTCCATTAATTGATTTCTCAACAACTCACACAAGTCAAAATCATCCTTTTTCTCAACCATTTTATGTGCAACATAAACAACAATCGCTGAGGTAGAACCTTCCCTATTCCTAAAATAAATCTTATATGAGATGCCATATGCCACATACCTTAACATTGGGTCAATTATGGTGTGAATTATAAGTGCCCTTTGATCTCCTGTTACCCCAGTTAGGGATTCAACCTCTTTTTTCTTTATGGACTTCTTGATTGGAACAGGTTTGCTATTACATAATCCTGTTATTGTTGAAATTGCTTCTTTCGTGATTTCATAGGGTTTTTCAAAGATCATTCAATCACCTTGAATACTGCTTAAAATAACCCGAACAATGTCCACATTCAAAAAGTATGGAAATTCACTCCAAATGTCTAAACCCTTGTGCCCTAAATTCTTGACCATTTGCATTTTCTCAACTAAAAGAGAAGTCTCATGATTTTGAATCTTTTCATGATCAAATTCATCAATCTGTAACTTACTCAATTTCTGCAATTCATTGTTGAACAGATTAAATAACACCATTTCCTTTGACTCCATTGCTTCATCCTTGTTCTTTGTTCTTTCACTTGCTAATAACCCTAACTCTTTCTTTCTCAGCTCATTCACTTCAAAATAAAAATGACTACTCAATATTCCTTATTTAACTTATCGCTTTTAGGGTTTCATCATAAAGGATAATTTATTGCTTGTGACATCATAATTTGTACTTTAGTTTGCCAGTTCCTCCTTTTGCCAAATTTGTCAGCCATTTTGTGGGATGCACTATAAGCAAAAGGTTCTGCAAGTCTTCTGTAATGCTTGTTTTCTACCAGAATTTTCTTCATTGCCTTCAGAATGAAAATTCACATCACATATCCTTGTGTCATTGCATGACACCTCTTATATTGGGGGTTTGATAGATTTTTCTGTGATTGCTCCCCCTGAAGCCATTACTGGATTCAGTTCATAGAAGGGGTATCTGCACCAGATGCAGATATAGGATTAATTGATTTTTTCTTATTCTTTAGTTCTTCTTTCTTTCTCTGTATCTTTTCCATTTCTCTCCTTACTTCTTCTAGATTTACCTTATTTATAAGCTTGTCCTTCTATTTTGGATTCGGTTTCTTCCCAACTTTGCTCTTACAAAGTTTTGAGATATGTCTGAATTTGTTGCAAGAGTGACATACAACAAATATTTGATCAAGAGAGTTTGTATTCATCTTTGTCCTGCACTAATTAGCCTTGTGTCCAAAAATATTGCACATGTAGCAGTAGCCTTGAAATTAATGAAATATTCTACCGGTATTAAATCTGTTCATCATTATTTGACTTCTACATTCTATAGATTTATGTCCAAACTTGTTGCAAACATAACATTGTCCACCAAAGAATGTAACATTTTGAATTAATCTATTCTAGTTCAACTTACTTCTACATTTTGTTGCTCTATGTCCAAATTTATTGCATGTGTAGCAAAAGCCATTAAAATATGGGTACCTTTGATCATTAGGCTATCGGCTGGGTATCCTTTCGGTATTGATCCTTCTATTCTTGCCTTGATAAGTACTGCCTTGAAATTTCCTTTGATTGTTCATTTTGTTGAAACTTGAATTAGTCTTTGAACTTTTTCCTTCTTCGAGTCCTAGACCACATTTATCTTTTGCAGGCTTCTGAGATGAAATCAATTCATCAAGCATTCCTGAACTTATCTTAAATTTGTCTTCAAATTTTTTTTCCTTTTCCAGATGAGATTTAAGAGACACTATTTCCTGTTCAAGCATGTCACATTTTTTTAGTCTTTTGATTGATAATTTCTTTGCTTTTTCCAATTTCCAATTTCATATTCTCTTCCATTATTTTCCTTTCTTTGAGTTTCATCCTTAGATGTTCCGCAGTCTCCTATGCTTCTTTTAGTTCCTGGTAAACTTCTTTATGTTTCAACTTAAATTTCCGGATTTGATTTCTCAGTTTCTGAATATATTCACCCGCTTGCTTGAAATTTTCTTTCAGATCTTCTTTCTTAGACTCTGAGGTCTTTGCTCTCAATTCTTCATATAAGTCAGAACCCTTCATCGTTTAGTTAAACTTTCAAAAATCTCCTTCAAATTGTTAAACTTATTCCAAAGGACCTTGCTCTGATACCAATTGTTGAATAGGACAACTGAGAGGGGGGGTGAATCAACTGTCACATATTATAACCTTAAATTCAATTATCGGAACTAACACATAAACTAATTAAGTGATTAACCATCAAATTCCAATGCACAAACATAATAACACCAGATTTACATGGAAAACCCAATGAGGGAAAAACCACAGTGAGGATTAACTCATAGTATAGAGAATATCAAAACTGATTACAAAAAGGCTCACTGCCTGAGATAAGGCTCACTGCCTAAGATAAGGCTCACTACCTACAATAAGGACTCATTGTCCATAGGCCTACAACCCGAAGATACAAAAAGATGGCTCACTGCCAAAATATAAAAGTTATGGCTTACCACCAAAAGTGAACTGATGAATTACACCTTTTTTGTACTGAATTCAATTCTAGATGAAGCTCTTATAAAGGTAATAATGCATATCAGTAATCATTCAATAACTCTATTCTAATCACACACTTATTTTCTTTGTCTACTTCACTTATTTTGATCTATTGTATTCACTCTTTCACATTCTTGCTATCACACACTGTTTCTGTCTCTATATCCTCCTTGCCTATCTTCTTTTCAGAGAGAAACACATATGTATATATATGTATCTTACTCATCAATTAGGTCAACCATGTATAAGGTTAACACATTTCTTGTGTTGGCCAAAACATCCATAGGACATAATAAGTCCACATAAAGTATTGCACATGCTAAGTTGACTAATATCTTCAAATATCTGAATCATAGTTTGTCGCATGGTAGGAACCAGACCTAAAAACTGACACACCATACCACATATAACAATCATCTTCAATGGGAAATAATTTCCTATAAATGACTCATACATATAGTACTGTGTTGACATCAATGACAACCTGCTGACATTAATGACAACGATTTGATGCAATCTCCAATCTTCAACAAATAAATTATTCAAAAATAAAAAATATTAAAATATACTTGTAGAGAAAGCTTCTCACATGAGTATCACCACTAGAGATCCAAAGATAACACAACCACTATTAGACTCTCAATATACATTAGAATATTGCAATCGTAATACAACACCCTCATAAAATAGGGTTACATTCTAGGGCAAGACAAGCCAACAAAATATCTACCATTAGATCTAAAACCTAATAATGAACGATCTAGATTTATAATATATCATTAATTTAATGTATGTCAGCCATTTAATATTTTTTGTTCACACAAAATGTTAACATTAACTTGCATCCCACTCCTCCCCTCCACCCCATGCTCCCATTGTATATTACACCTATTGGTGTAACTAGGATATATATATATATATATATTTATATATATCCTAACAACAATAAACCTTATATAATTTCATTGTTGAGACACATTTTCCCAACAAATCTCCCACTTTTCGAACACCTTGCAAGAGCAACGAGAGGGAGTGACATTGTCTCTTAATTGCTAGAGGTCGAAAGGCCTATAGTATTTGAACACCATCTGAACTTCTTTATGCTCACATGCTTAGTTAAAGAATCAACAAAATTAATCAAGGTCTCTACCTTAACCAACTTCACCCTATCATCTTTGACCATATCTCTAACAAAATGATATTGTACATCAATGTGCTTGGTCTTGGCATGAAATGTCAGATTCTTAGCTAGATAGATCACACTATGAATGTCACAATAAATTGTCACTACACCTTGTTTTATTCTAATATCTGAACATAGTCTCTTAAACCAAATGGCTTCTTTACAAGCATGGGTAGCTGCCATATACTCAACTTCAGTAGTGGACAAAGCAACCACAACTTGTTGCTTACTCATCCAACTAATTGCACCACCAAATAAAGTAAATACATAAGCATTGGTGGATCATCTACTATCAATATCAATTGACCAGTTTGAATCCACATAACCATGAATACTAAGGGAAAATTCATCTTCATTCAAATTACTATGATAACACAAGGAATAATCTGAGGTTCTGTGCAAATATCTAAAGACTCTTTTAACTACATCCCAATGAACTCTACGAGGATTAGACATATATCTGAAAAGAACTCCCACTGCTTGGGTAATGTCTGGTCAAGTTCAAACTATAACATACATTAAACTTCCAACTGCACTCTGGTAAGGAAATCTACTAATCTCTTCCATCTAAGATGGGGATGTTGGACAATCTGAACTAGATAAATTTGTTCCAACTAAAAAAGGAACACACAATAGTCTACAATCATGCATGTTAAACCTTTGTAAAATTGAATTGACATACTTACTTTGGCCAAGCCATAACTTTTTGTTCACTCTATCCCTTCTAATTTCAATCCCAAGAATGTGTTTAGCTGCACCAAGGTCTTTAGTTTTAAATTTAGCAGCAAGTTGAGATTTTAGTTTTAAAATCATACCTTTCCCTTTTCCAATAAATAACATATCATCAACATATAATGCAATAAACATGAAACAATCACCATCATTTTTATAT
>VDFB02089959.1:164742-193677 GCA_007258455.2 Sequoia sempervirens
AAATTACAAAAAAATATGCATCACATTGGGACATGAGTCCTCTACTTATATCTAAAATATTATAAAAAATATATTATTATTTTATTGTGGTTAGGGTGGTTAGATAGACACCTACTTCTTATTTTTTCCCTAAAATTTAAGTACTACATTGAAATTTCAAATTTCCATCAAATGGATTCTTTTTTTTTAAATAAACCTAGTAGTTTAGAAACTACATTCAATTTGATATAGATTCTATTCTTACATATTTTTGAAATAATATAGATAACTTATTCAAATTTTTACGTTAAGTTGTCTAAGTCTAATTTTTGTGAATTTTTTGCCACTTAAGGGCCTATTTTTTCCATGATGATCTTGCACATACCCATATTTACTAAGGCTCTTCTAAAGGATAATTTTGAGCATCTTAGGGAGAATTTGGGAGTCATTGGCTCTTGTAACTAGGTGCATATAAAGGTGTGTCAGTCTAGTGAATTCACAAATTCTCCATTTGCCTAGACTGATTGATGGGTCTACTCCATAGGGGGAGTAGAAAAGATTTTCATTATTGCAGTATGAGTGTAATCCTAAGGGTGAGTAATCAGTGTAGTTGTTATTTTCCATTGATGTCAAATGGGGAGAAAAGGTTATGTGTTGCCATCAATAACAAATGGGGAGATTGTTGCAAGTATGAGCTTGTCTGGTGGTGTTGTCATTAATTTTTTCATTGATGTCAACACTGTTCAATATGTTGCAAATTGTACATGTATGGCTAAGTTACTAGTGAGATCCTAGAGCTACCTTTATGGTGTTGCAGATATGTTGGTTTGATGAGTTTCCAAATTCTTTTGAGAAAATTGATGAAGAAAAGTAATCAGAGTGTTGGAATTATTCAGATTGTGCTTTAGTATGTGCTCCACATTTATCCTATGGTGATCCTATAATTGTTTGGTTCTAAAGATTTCATTATCATGATCTTATGATGGTATAGTCTGAGTTTTAGTTTTTGGTGAGATGGTACGTAGAAGTTGTGTCCACTGGTATATGTGTTCTACTCACAGTGTCAGTGTTCTATGGATTGGGAGAAATATGTTTGCTCTACACTTCTCCATTGTTTTGTTTTAGATCATGCAGATCTGGTAGATGTCTTATGAAGGTCTTTCCTATGCTCTAGTGAAGAAGTTTGGACTTTGGTAATTAGAAAATCATGTTTCATGGTTTTTGTGTGTGTTTATATAGCCCGAATTGACTAGTGAAAGGAGTTTAGTGTTTGAAGCATGTTGTTTTTTGTTGCGGATGTATCTAGAAGATCTTGAGATGTATTCTCATCCATAATGAAGCATGTTGTGGCATTCGTGTGTCATCTTCTTGTTGGGAAGCATGTGCATCATTGATAATTTTTGTTTTCATTAGGTTTGGCTGACCTATTATTTACACTTCATTCAAAGAATAAAATTTAATTGAGGAAGCGTGTAGAAGATTCAAGAATATTATTTTTATTGGTCCACTCTTATTCCTTTCCACCATAAGAATTTAGAGTTTCCAACCCAATTTCAATTTATGAAATGAGTATTGTGGTCAACCTTGGTAAATGTTTCTAAGGTTGAGAATGGTATAAAAGCAAGGTGAGTTGTGAAGAATTAAATGATAGTGTGATGCAAAGTGAAGAAAGTGTGCCACATATCTTAAGAGCATAATTGTGTGTGAGTAAGTTGTGATAGTAGTTTTTTAGTGTGCCGAAGGCAATGAATTGAAGGATTTTGTAATCCTATGAATGTTCTTTAATTTTTGTGGTGGATCTTTTGTTCTCTTTTGTATCTATAGGAAGTGAGCCTCCATATTCGATAGTGAGTCATTTGTAGGAAGTGAGCCTTTGTACTTGGATAGTGAGTCCTCTTTTGGATAGTGAGCCCTTGGTAGTGAGCCTTTGTATTCAATTTATAATCTTTATATTATGAGTTAACCCTCAACGTGGTTTTCCCCTTATTGGGTTTTCCACGTAAAACTCTGGTGTTCATCGTGTTGATTTACTCTTTTTTATTTGTGTTTCAGCTCATATTTAATAATAAAATATTGTGGTTGGAGATTTGATATGTGATAAAGTTTTAAGTTTGAATTTTTCTGACAACTGATTCACCCCCCTTCTTAGTTGTCCTGCACCTGTTTAACAGAAAATGGGTTCATTAAGTCTAGAGAGGTCTAAAAGTCTTTGACAACACCTTTATAAGACATTGTTAAATGCATTTGAAAGGGTCCAAGACCTAGTGTGGATGTGAAAAATACCTCACAACACTAAATCAAGGCCTCATTAAGTCCAATTTATCATCGACTATTCCCCAAATCAGGCAAGTTGCCTTTTTTCTATGGTACAACATAAAATCAATAATAATTATCTATTTAATTCCAAATAAGGCATTTGTTATATTGGTGGAAAGCTAGCAATTTTATCAATAAACCTTTTCGTTTCATCAAATTTGGATAAAAAATGTTGTTAGCTACTTTTTGGTCATATTGCCACTTTTTGGACCCCCATGATACTACACTCACTTAGGTACATGATATGTTCATAGGAATATATGATCTTTTTAGGAGATGTGAGATCATGATGTCATGATTGAGTTGTTGATTCACGATTGGGATTTTACTTTTTTCTTGGTTGGTTGTCTAAGTATTGAGTGCATTAATCCTTTGATTAGGATCTTCATGATGACACTTTGTTGCATTTGGATTTTGGCATGGATTGATTAGTTACAAGTACTCATGGATACTTGGATACATAGGTGATGCTATGATATCTCTTATGATTAGAGACATGTTGAGATGGTTATTCGTTGATGAGGTTTCAGCTATAAGTTTGAGGAGCCTACACCTTGGTTGGATGTGAGTTCAAGATGGACCTATGAGGATATTGTTCTTGGATTCAAGTCATGATGACTTGGATATATTGGAGGAGAATTCTAATTCCCCACTCTTCGCCTACTCAATGGTTAATCATTTGAGGTATTGGCCATTATTATTTTTAGAAGTATTATGTTTGATGCTTTACATTTTCATGCATATAGATCTTGAGCTATGGTTTGTGAGTTTAGGAGGGTTCATTTGAGGGATGTTGGCATGTTTATCTCATTATGTATTGTGAGATTATTCATTGATGTTGAGTTTAGGAGATGTTATTGGGCTTATTCCCTTGGTTTAGGAATGGATTTTGTTTGATCTTCCTTAAGTTTGAGATGCATACATCTTGGTTATGGTTATATGTAGATAGTGTTATTATCTTTGGGGTTTTATGGAGGAGATCATACTTATCACAACTTAGCATATAGAGGGTTGTGTAGAAGGACATGCTACAAGTTTTGTTTTTCACATTCTCTCTTTGGTCATATTCTACTTCCTTTAAATGTTTGTATTCACATGACATTGGATTTGAGATCTTGTGAGGATCTATTGAGATCACTAGGTATGGATTCATGTGTTTTTCATCGTTATTTGAATCAGTTCTAGAAAATTTCACTTTTATAACATTCACTAAAACTTATATCAATCACAATTCTCAACTCTGCTAAAATGATTAAACATTAACTGCAAGCGTAGAAACTAAAAGACCATCACACAAACACAAAACACCAAATTTACATGGAAAACCCAATGAGGGAAAAACCAAGCGTGAGGATTAACTCACATGATAGAGAATATCAAAGCCAATTACAAAGAGGCTCTACCTAAGAAAAAGTCTCACTGCCAAAATAAGGACTCACTATTCAAATCAGGACTCACTATCCAAAAGGGCTAAAAAACTTGGAGGGCTCACTGCCATAGACATACAAATAAGATAGAAGAGATAGGTTATAAAAAGAAGAAAATATCAATGCAATAGATAAATCCACCATAATTTAGTCAACCACTTGCAAACATGCATGAATGATAGAGTCCACCTTCAGCTCACTACATCTAGAAGCTCAAAATTTAGACTTTTCATTGATCTTCCACACTCACATTACATACATTCACTTGATTCACATCTGCTTTGCATCTATCTACACTATTTCTTTGCATTTATCTCTTTGTTCTGCTTTCACCACTTGCTCATCATGTATTTATACCATCTTCAACTTTGAAACATATCCAAATTAGGCCATCCATCATTAAATTCAAATTAGGTTGGTTCTAAAACATCTTAGGGTGGAATTAGAATGAGGAAGACCCAAACACATGTTTGATGAGGACCCAAATAGGTCCCAACATGCTTAATCAATTTTGAAGGTAGTGTTTAACATAAGGTCATCCAAACTAGTGTAAAACACATATAAAAATTAAGCATTATCCTTCCAAATACAAAAATTATATTCAATGAGATCATAACAACTTAACTCTATAACTACAAGTCATAAGACTTAACCAAAGAGAAATTCGGACCAACAACATTTCTCTCAAACCTCATCTAGATACACAGAAAACCACAGTTCACAACTGTTGAACATAACTCACACTATACAATGAATCAAAAACAAAAAATATAGATATAGTGGCTTCCAAAAACCATGATCAACATATCTAAACTACACACACATAGAAGCAAATCCCAAAGTGAAACCTAGATCAACCACTTAACACCAATAATTTTCCTTCAATGCAATTTTCTCAATATCCTCGACATATATAGCCAATAACCTACATCCAAACATTAATGACAATAGCAACTAGTGGATAACCAATTGCCCAGTTGACATCAATGGAAACACCTTGCAACAACTTCATACTTAAAATAATCTCCCCCTTTGTCATTGATGGCAACACATGATGTGAAAAACCATCAAAGACAATATACTAGCTTTGAACACTCTTATGATTTTTCTTTTTGTTTCTCCCCCTTAATAGATAATATCTTTTTCTCATATATTATGGTGTAGATGGGTGGAGGGTTAAGGGGATGGGACGACAGGTGGGATGGCAAGGCTGAGGCGGGGTTAGTGGGTGAGGTGTGATCGTATAATGGCAAAGTATTTGAATTTATTAACAAACTTTAAGTGATAAAATAAATAGTTTTAAAGAATTATACCAGCTTTCCACCAATATAAAATCATGCTTTAATTTGGAAGATTTAATAATATGATATTTGAATTATGACTAAAGTCCCTAATTGATAGGCTAATTGAAAAACATCTTCTGGAGTTCAAATGGTATCACATTTTTTGAATCTGAAACATGTGTCATATTCTATAGTTCACATACTATAGGATTAAAGAATTGAATTTCGTCAGTTTTGAAGACCAAGTTAAAGGTGGTCCAACGCTATGAGTTTTTTATATTTTTTGGGTTGTGTGAAAATTCGTGAATTAGTGATTATTTAATTGGAAAAAAATTACAAAAAAATATGCATCACATCCATACATGATTCCTCTACTTATATCTAAAATTTTATAAGAAAATATTTTCATTTTATTGTGGTTAGGGTGGTTAGATAGACACCTACTTATTTTTTCCCTGAAATTTAAGTACTACTGCATTGAAATTTCAAATTTTCACCAAATATATATATATATATATATATTTAAATAAACCTCTAGTAGTTTAGAAACTACATTCAATTTACTACAGATTCTCTTCTTACATATTTTTGAAATAATATAGATAACTTATTCAAATTTTTACATCAAGTTGCTTAACTTTGATTTTTCTGAACTTTTTGCAACTTAAGGGCCTATTTTTTCCTTGATGATCCTACAAATACCCACTACCTTCTCTTACTGAGAGGTAGCCACCAAAACATCATTCCAGAAGAAAAATAGATCTCTAGACCCACCAAATTAATGCATCTCCATATGGATCTACTTAAATAAAGGAGGGGAAATGACCCCTAACTTCTCCCAGAGATCCTCAAAAGTATCTTTAGCAAGAGCCATTGTAAATATATCAAAAATTTGATCCTTCTTAGGGACATACTCAAGCTTTACTTCATTCTCCACAACCTTTTCTCTCAAGAAATGATACCTGATAGATATATGCTTTGTCCTCAAATATAACAATGGATTCTTTCAAATGTTAATTGCATTTTTTTTTATCATAGAAGATAGAAATAGGATCATCATGCACAATTATGATATATTTCAATGTTTGTTTCATCTGGATAAAAATTGTGTACAACAAGATGTAGGAGCAATATACTCACCTTCAACAATAGATAGGGAAACTGAATCTTGATTTTTACTCAACCATGCCATCAATCTACAACCAAGAAGGAATGCACCACCACTTGTACTTTTTTTGTCATTTACACATCTAGCCCAATCTACATCTATATAAGCACTTAGTGTAAATTCAATATCTCTTGGATACCACAAGCCATAATCTAGAGTGCCATTCAAATATCTGAATATTTTTTTAACATTATCAACATGTGTTTCTTTAGGATCTTCTTGAAATTTGGCCACAAGATAGATATCATGCATGATATCTAGTCTAGTAGTAGTCAAATATAGTATCCCACCAACCATAGATCTATACTTGCTCTTACCAGCCTTAGGTGAATCATCATCTTTATTGAATTTTAACCGTTTTATACAATCTTTGGACGTACAAAATTGCAGGCCTTATTGGCGATATAGTTTTGTTGAGGTAGAAGTTTAACCTTCTGTTTGGTTGATTTGAGAGTAGGTTTAAATGCGTCAGGCGTGGACGTTTCCAGGTTACGATATGTTTGTGGCGCCACCGTCGCCATCTCTGCATAAATATCGGCCCTTCACGAAATCAGGCCCTTAACCTACTTCACAATCTGCCATAGTCACTAACAACCAGCCAGCCAGCCCGAAACGCATACCGATTTTCCAGGACTAGAACTTCGTGACGTGAGGCGGAGATTGCCGACCAGCCCAGAACTGGAATTTTGCCTGAAATAATCTCATCAACATACACAACCACATTAAATATTTTTCCATTTTCAACTTTAAAGTAAAGGTTACTATCTATCGTACCTTTGTTGAAACCTTTCTTAATCAAGTACCTATTTAACCTTGTGTACCAATCTCTAGGAGCTTGCTTCAATCCATATAAATATTTCTTCAATCTACAAACCATATTCAGTTGATCTGAAAATTGGAATCATTCTGGTGTTTCAATGTAGACCTCTTCTTCAAGCTCACCATTCAGAAATGCAAACTTGACATCCAACTAATTGACTTTGAAATGTTTATTAGTAGAAAACACTAAGAATATTCTAATAGCTTCCATTCTTGCCACCTAAGAAAAAGTATCCTAAAAATATATTCCTCCTAGTTGTGAGTAACCCTTACACACAAGCCTCATTTTGTTTTTTACCACTTCTCCATTCTCATTCAACATATTTCTAAATACCCATTCTGATCTAATAATATTTTTGTTTACCAGTCTTGGGACCAATTCTCAAGTTTGATTCTTCTCAATCTGCATAAGTTCTTCCTTCATAGCTTTCATCCAATTTTCATCTTTCCATGCTTCACTTATAGTCTTTGGTTCAATTTCTTAGAAAGTAAACATAGATTTACTTCACCATCAATAGCTCTACTTCTTATCAATACTCCTTTTGTCTTGTCTCCAATGATCTAATTTTCTGAATGATTCTTCTACACATTTCTAGGTGTCTTAGGTAACACCAGCAGAGCTTCTTCTTTTTCTTCTTCTTCATTTTATTTCTTTTGCTCAACCTTCTCCTATTCTTCCACAATTTCTTTATTTCTTACACAATCAGGTTCATTAGATACATATGCATTAAAATTAATTGAATTCCTCATTACTTCATCAACCTTCACATTTGTGCTTTCTACAATCTTCCTTACTAGTTTTTTGAAACATCTATAATCCTTTCTTCTAGTAGAGTATCCAAGAAAAATACCTTCATCACTTCTTGCGTCAAACTTTCCTAAATTTTCTCCATCCCTTCAAATATAACATTTGCTTCCAAATACCTTGAAATACTTAAAAGTAGGAATTCTTCCACACCATATCTCATAGACTGTTTTCTCTTTATTGAACTTGATTGAATACATAAACAACAATGTGAATAGCTTCTCTCTAGTAGACTTCTGGTAAACCTACATTAGTAATCATTGATCTAGTAGCCTCTTGAATTTTTATATTCTTCCTTTCAACAACTCCATTCTACTGAGGACTTCTCAGAGCAAATAACTTTATTTTTATTCTAGATGCACTTCAAAAAACATATTAAACTCATGGGAAGGGAATTGACCACCTCTATTAGACCTTAAGCATTTTAGCCTCAAATTTACTTCAATTTCAACTAAAGCTTTGAATTTCTTGAATCTATATAATGCATCTAATTTCTCTCTAACAAATGTAACCCATGTATATCTATAATAAACATCAATTAAAAATATAAAGTACCTTTCACATTGTAGACTTCTCACTCTTGTAGGACCACAAATACTTGTATGAATTAAATTTCGTAGTCCAGTAGTAGATTGTTCCTAGTGCAGGAGCACCTAGGCTAAACTCCAGTTTGTTTGTCATCAATTTTGGCTTGTACCTGACCTTAGCCAAGTCAGGGTATTAGTTTGTTTGTTTTGGACCTTAAAAGGTCTTGGTTGTGTGTGGTGAGTTAGTCACTAGGACTAAAGTCATCATTAGTTAATCATTGTTGTTAAATGTTGCTTTATTTAGCTCTAGACAACTTATGTTGGAATGTGGGGTATTAAATGTGTTATAACCACATGGTCGTTGTTAGAAGATGCCATGGGATAGTTAAGGGAGTTGTTGTCTTGAGATCAAGGTGTTAGAGGTCCTAAGATTTAGGATCATGACATAGTGATAAGTTGCAAAATGTTGTTGTAAAGTTGCATGACAACATTTGTGGAATTGCATGCAACTTAGTTGGATTGGATTCCCTGAAATTTAGGAGCATGGGATCAATCAATATCCCTTGAAATGTGGAAAAGGAATCTAAGTAGAGATGTGGCTCGTAGAGAGCAGTTAGATGCATTGTAAGCAAGTTTTGGTGTGAAGGAATAGTGAATTTTCTGCATTTCCTATGTTTACCCGTGTATCTTGAGAAACAAAGTTATTAAAGGCACTGTGCATATTGATTTAGCATTGTTTTTGAGTTCATAGAATAGTTTTGAGTACCATTCATTCTATAATCTAGTTTCTTAGAGTAGGTTTGTTGTCTTGAATCCACAGTTTAGAGTCTAGAGGTTTGTAATTGTAGTTTTGAGCAGTCAATCTTCTCATGGCTCCCCCATAAGATCTAACCACGAGATCTTCCTGAAATAAGATTGAAATGATAGGGAAGCCAATGACTTGTAAATATTTAGTAGTAGGAAGTATAGGGAATGGAGCAAAGTTTTGTAAAATCAAACCCTAAGCGAGCTAGGACACTCCAGTTAGGAGTTTGATAGAGAAAATTGGAAGAACTTAGGCAGGGGTTACAAGTACTGTACGAAAGAAGCATGGTCTCAGGTAGGGCAAGAAAGGACCTTCACATGTCATAAGGATTGAAGATTCAAACAATCCATTAAAAGTAGATTTGAAGGAGAAGGTAGTGAAACCCTATGAATTAGGTCAATTAGCCCTTTCTGACCTTGATTGTAGGAATCCATTGTACGGATGAGACAGAGGTCTGACACCCTATGAAACATTTAAAGGTCTGAAAAGGGTGTCTAGAAGTGAGATTTATTTGCTAGGTTGTTCAAAAAGTTTGAGGAAGAAAAGCCAAAAAGTGACTGGTAAGGGCTATAAGGAAATAGGCCTCTTCAAGGCAAAATCTTGAGATTGGGTAGGTTGAGGACTAAAGACCCTCCAAGATGCATTCAATTGAATGTGAAATGCAAGGAAATAGTGTCTCTAGCACCCCTACAAGCAATTCAAGCAAGATGATGAAGTTGGCACTTAGATCCTTCTAAGTCCAAGAGAGAGTAACCAGTTTCAAAGGAGGTGTTGGCCTTCCAAAGGTAAAGCGCAAGTGGAAAACTCTTTGAGAAGAGTTGGAGCAGGACTAGGATAGTCATCTAAGCTCAACCAGAACCCATTTGTAGCAGGTTCCAAGAAGGAGACAGTGAAAGGTCTTCTAGGAGATTATGCAAGCAACCTTTTGGTTCACCATACACCAGTTCCTTTAATCTATAATGATTTCTTGCTTGTTTCCCAAACTGACAATTCCTACAAATAGCATTAACAGGCTTTGTAATCCTTGGTAAATCTCTCATGACCTAGACTACACTAAATCTCACCAAGTTATAAAAAATCATATGACACATTCTCTGATGGCACAACCATCTATCATTAATCTGATTCATAAAGCATCGTCTATTAGCACCCCTAGGTTGATAGATATTTCCTTCAAATTTCTTTCCTATAGCAATCACTATTTTGAATCCTTTCCTGATCTCACATCTTTCATCCTCAAAAACAATATTATATCCTTTACTACACATCTATCCAATACTTGATATTATGCCTTAATCCCTTGACATAATAGACATCATTAGTATTATGCTTTCCATAAAATATTACTAAACCTATCTTACAAATTTTAGGACCAATATCATCTCCAACCTTAACTAAGCCTCCATCATATTTTCAAGTTTAAAAAACTTACTCGTATCACCATTCATGTTATGTGAACAACCACTATCAATAACCCAATAGTTATTTTCTTGTTTAGCATGTAGGGTAGAGATCTTATAGTACCTTCATTTTTTCCTTCTCTGAAGGGCATTCTATTGGTTCTTTGCAATGAACCAATTAGGTCTCACCAGCTACCTATGAGTTTTCTAGACTCAATTCTCAAATACCTGCAAGACAAGTGGCCAAAAAATGAGATATAACACCAATTGCTTTATCTCCTATACTTTGAGCTCTTCAAAACCTGAGAGGGTGGTCCCACAATGTACATTACACAATTCTTTCAGACAATTTATGTATACATTGCAAATTTAGGTAGATATATTCTCACCAATGACTAATAAGATGAAATTCTCCAAGAAGTTGGCATTTCCTTGAATGAATTTGTGCATCCAAAGCTGAGAATATAAAACAACACAAATTATAAGAACTTAAAGATAGATCAATGATGATTTAAAAGATTGTTCTCAAGTCAGGCAACTAGAACCATGAGAAAGATTTAAAGGGGGTAGGATCAGTGCCATTATCCATGGGCTATGAGTCTGAGAAAATTGAAACATAAGGTATATTTAATTATGAACACCCATGACCTAAGTGATATTACTTTTCAACTCATAGATCTATAACCAAATTCTAAAGACTACTTATCAGATCCAATGACCTTGCATACAAATTCATGATTTGATTCAAGCATTTTAACTCATTCTATGAGCCAGAGCTAAAACCAAAACATATACCAAAGTATGAAACAATGACAATTAATGAAATGATCTCTGACCAAAATTTTCATTAATAACCCAAATACAAAATCAAAATGGAGAGACTATAGACATGGAAAATCTCTATTATCATTTAGATATGCTCAAGAACAATACATTTGACAAAATTTACTATCTAGACTTAGAGCATTAGACAAAGACTCAACATATTTGTTGTGTTCTTAATTTTCACAATTCAATTCAAGAATTCAACAAAAGACCCACACAAATGGCCCTGAATTCCTTTTTATAGAACAATGGAGCAAAAAAAGCTTCAAGCCAGATGTACATATGTCACATTCTAATTGGACTGCTATAAGACATATTCCCTAATTTAGTTATATTTTCATTCTTCAGAATGAAGGGTATATACATGAGACACAGATTATTTACATTCGTTGTAGGGAGCAACATTTCCTTCCAAAAAGCACGTCAAAAAGAATAATCTTCTTCACTATAGCACATCCATTTCATCGAGCAAGATGAAAAAATGATGCAAATCAAAAAGGTGAATCAACATCCCAGTTAGCATTCCACATCATTGACTGCTAATAATTTCCCATGAAACATATATTTTATACATTGTAACTTCTAAGCTAGAACTATACAATACTTGACCAATCATATGTTTCACATTCATGTTTACCAACCCAATCAACCAACCAATACCCTTCCCAATTCTTCATATTCTTCATTAGATGGCCAGTTGAAATCAATGATTATATGTAACGTCTTCCTATATGGGGAGTACATGGTTATTATAGAGTTGGATTCCTTGTCAAAATCCTCTAGAAAGCTGATAATAAACGTCAACTTTCCCAAAGTGTCACTAAAAGTGTTGATGTCAACCTCCTTACAAATTTCATTCACTTGGGTGTCAATAACTCATTCCAATCTCGCTTTTCCATACTTGCAATGGTTTCAATTCATCATCAGTGAGCTGAATATCTGGCAATGGTGACAAATCTACTAGATCATAATGAGTCTTTAATTTGCTTATCTTTTTCTCCAATGGGGCTATGTATCCTTGGAAGTTTTTCTCACTTATTTCACACACAAATGTATATGTTGGAAGCACATTAGGGTACTTATCCTCATGCTAGCTAGCTCCAACTATTATTAACTTCAATCTCTTAGCCCTTGGGATCCACTTATTCAAGATTGGCATGGCCAACTCCTTATCTCTTTGGGATAACCCTATTGCTTGCATCATCAGGGAGTAATTGTCATGCACACTATTTAGTTTGACCTGGATCTTCTCATTCAGATGCTTCAAGATAGTATGAAAAATATTTGATATATTTTCATACATTGTGTCCTAAGCCTTTTCCAACAACTTCTTATATATTTCAACTTGTAGAAGAGGCTACTCCCTTTTAGGTTCATAGATGATCTAGGACCTGGTTTTCTCGATTCCTCTACTAAAAGTGGCTATTGTCCCAAAATATATGGCACCATTACTAGGGCCTGACCTTGGGGTGAAGGTTGGGAAGATGCAATTGGAGATAATGGAGGTGGGTGACTTGAGCTAGTCTGGCCCTATTCTCTTTGTATTTCTCCCCTTTTTTTATAGAATACTAACTTAGTTTCTAATACAACTACCCTCTACTAGCTATTATCATATCCACTGAGAAGCTCATAGTATTTATTCCTGAAATCATCCCTCTCTAGGATGAGACTTTCTATAGTTTCTTTAGTAAATCTAGCAACATTAACAACCATGTCAGCTACCTCCAAAGCTAGGGTATCAACAACTCTTTTCACAAGTAGTTGTCCACTGAAATCTGATGGCTCGACAAGCACTAGTTTCCTAGATCCCATGGATAATGACCAGATTGCTAGTGCATCCCAATCTTCACTAAATGTAGATCCTCAAAGTTCCATTTCTAACCCCTCTTTTGTTTGCACTAGAGGCCTTTTAGCCCTCCTTATGGCGTCTAGGACTATAGCATAAAAAATGTTCCACTCTAGTAGCAATAACACACTACACTTCTTTAGAAGTTCTTTGCCATCCTGGGTGGTAATCTTTTGAAATTCATTTTTCATAATACTCCCCACATTGACATGGATGATACTCTCAGGCAACAACCTCCTTTCAGTGGCCACCTTCTCTGTATACTTTATAGCTTTGGATCTCCACAAGAAATATTTGAATGCAAATGTCTCAACAAAGGAGTCAACTTCCATAAATTCCTTACAAGCTTCTATTCTTAGGTCATATGCACTATTTAGACCATTGATGTCAAGCTTTCCCAACTTGAGACTGCTTTGTCCTGAACTCGAGGCAATTGCCCCTATAGGGGGAGGAATTCCTTGTTGCATATCCTCAAGAATGATATAGATGTCATCTTCATTTTTATCATAATATTCAACCACTCCTCTTGCCTCATTTATTTTCTTCTTTTGGGGTGCCTACTCTAGAGGAACAAGACTTCCAAGGAGTGAGTCAAGATCAATTATAGGTAGAGGATCCTATCTTGGAGGTGGTGGTTGTGTGCTCTTAGGAGAATCTACCTTTGGCCCTTCAAAAGTGATAGGGGCTAGCAAGCTTTGTTCTTCATTTGTTTCTTTCCTCCTCCTAGAGTAGATTCTCAATTGCTTGTGTGGTTGGTATGTAGGCCTTTCTTCCAATGTCACTGTAGTATCTTCCTCAACCACTCTTGCTTTTCCCTTGTATGTGACTTCACGTTGTTCCCTCAACATACCAAGTATATTTTCAAAATTATCCATAACATGCATGACTATTCCAAATTCATCAGGTATGTTTGGAAAAGGATCATATTGGGGATCCCTCTTCCATTTTGCTTCTACCATCTTCCTATAAGTAAGATATTTATCTTTCCTTTCATCTTGTTCTTGAAACTAAAAATATTCCAAATGACATCTTCAGGGTAATCAAAGATATGCACAAAATTACTCAATTTCTTGTCTACTTTTAGTTTAGTAATGAAGCCCTCAGGATCATGATTCCTCGAGTGCATAGTCTCCAACTTATAAGGTGACAACAAATGTATTAATTGCTTCCATGCCCCTTTCACTAGAACATTATCAACAAATGTTGTCCACTCTAGAAAGAATGACCCTCTCCTTGTTGTATCTGGTAGATGCATTGTCTGTGATGTTCCTAATTGCCTCATTATTTCAAGGAATCCTATCCTTAAAGGCACATCCCTTGGCAAGACATATGGATCTAGAGTGTTTCCATATACTCTAAAAATTGTCTTGTTAGGATATAAAATCAAGTCTCCCCAATTATGACCCAAGTTCAAGTCTGGCCTCATCTCCATGTGTCTCAAGAATTCATGATTTTCCTTGGGAATTCTTGGTGGTTCATATATTAGTGACCTCCTTATTCTTGATGCAAAAGCATTTTGAAACATCATGAAATTATATTTCTTTTCATCCTTATCTAGAATTCGGGTCCAACACTGAATAGGAAAATCAACACCTTCCTCCTTCCTTCTCAAATTTATATCCTTATCAAAGATATTTTTCCCTTTATGCAAGAACATGTGCATTTAATAATGAATACCACCAAAACTTTACAGAATGTTTTCTTTCTTTTTACCATGTCTATCCCATAAAATGTCTTGACCACCCTAGAAACTGAGTCATACCTTGAGGTGATATCTTTCAAAAGATCAACATCCATATACACATTGGGAACAATTAACTTTCCCATATCTAACCTCCAAGGATTACAAAGAGGAGCTCCAAGGTTCATGTTCCTGAACCAATGCTGAAAAATCTACCATCTAGTATAAGGTACTTTGGCATCCTTTATGAAGCACTATTTTTCCATCACTCCTCTCACAGTAGGGTCATAGAACAAGACCTTTCCTTCAGGTTTACTATTTTTAGAAGAGGATAACAATTCAACTACATCCTCAGAGAGTGTTTTGGACTAGGTTGAAGAGGTGGCAATTCGTACATTGGGAGCCATGAATTTTATGTATACTAGGGTTCTAAAGAGTTTTAACTACTAATCTCCTAATTGAAACCTTTGACCTAGAATGAGTGCTAATTCCAAATGGTTTTATAGGGCTATGACCTTTTTAAAGATAGAATTAACCCTAAATTAGAGTAATAAAAGTAAAACAATAAAAAACTCATATGAAAGAAAATTGAAAGTGAGACCTAATTCAGAAAACTAAAAAAGCATAAAATTGCATTTGTTGTACTTACAACATTCAATTGCAATGAACCCTAATGCCAGTTGGGATGAACTCTATAAACCACTTCTTTCAATTCTTCATATCACTTAGACATGTCTTCAAATCCCAAATAAGTAAGAACTGATTGTATACAAAAAATTTGAAGGAAATTGAATAATTTTATGGGTCACCTTTGCCATTACTGCCCACTCGCATGAAGTGAAAAAATTGCAATGGGTTTTCTTTGTAGCTTTGAATTTGCATCATCAATCTTCAACTAAGATGACCATATTGAATGACTTAGATGGATTCAATGTTATTTGAATTTACATCATTGTTATAGCTTGGATAAATGGCTAGTAGAAATATGTCGACTGGGCCTTCTTCATGTACTTGTGGGCTCCACCTACTAGCGGCTATAGAACATACGTGATGGCTTCTCGCAAGCCTTGCTACTTTTAATGAGCCTGCACCTTCTCTCTGCGAGTTGACAGGGAACGGTGTTGATCATCTTTTTCCTTTCAATCTGCACCATCAATCTTTAAAATCTTGAGCAACGGAATGGAACACAATGGTTGGGCCCAATACCTAATCAAAGATGTGGTAGCATCTCATTGATCTCAAAAAAATTAAACTACCATCACTTGGGATGTGCGAGCCAGTGAGGAGTGGCTCAGATTAAATCCCACAATCTGGTGATCATCAAACCTGCGCATGCGATGAAATTAGTCATAAAAGAGGGCCTTGAATAGGTCGACAAGAATTTACCCTTGGAGATCAATTACTTAAATATAAGTCACTTATGGAAAAAATATTACAACCCAACTTTGGGAAGATTAAGACACTTTGCAGCTTGAAGTGACTGAATAACCTAAGTAGAGGGGCCACTAAGGAACACATAAAGATGGCTCAGAATACAACTTATATCAATGACAACCAGGAAAAATAGGTCAATACAAAATTAAAACACCTAAGAATTATACATGGAGCAATTGAGAACAAGGTTATCCATGTAAAACCATCAACCCTACCTATGGTCAACATGTGACATTTTACTACCAAGCATAAAAGGACCTCAAAATATCAAGAATTTTGGGGGTTCTATCACATTCCTTCACCCATTTTTCAGAATTAGCAGAAGTAGGTTCATATTTTATAGCCAAGAACAAGCATTCATTGTCATCAGGATCTACATAGTCAGATTCTTCATTAGATATACTAGCATCCTCATTCACATAGTATTCTCTATTGATCTTCTTACCTTTATTTTTTTCTCATATCTTTGTTTATTCCTCTTAAATCTTTTCAGACACCTTGCAGCATAATGACCTATTCCTCGACAACTAAATCATTTAAAGGGTAACTTACCTTCATACTTTCTGGATCCTTTCTTCATCTTTCTCACAAAGTTAGCTTTTGCTTCATCAAGAATTTCTTCATCTAGATCTTCAAATTTTGAAGCCTTAAAAGTAGTCTCTAGTGATTTGGATCCATTTCTTAAATTTGGCTTTCTCATCTCATGCGATGTTAGAGTTCCCAAGAACTGATCTTTAGTGTAAGTCTTGTAATCTATATGTTCTTCAATAGCACATACCATTTCATTGTAAGGATTAGGGAAAGTCCTAAGAATCTTCTTTACAATTCTAGATTCATTTATTGTAGCACCAAGTCCTTGCATTTAGGCTACTACCTCATCCAATCTCTATACATAAGCTTTAACATTCTCATCTTCAGACATATGTAGGAGCTCAAACTATGTCTCCAAATTTTGTAATTTTTCCTATTTTACCTTTTCATCACCTTCATGTGCCTTTTCCAAAGCATCCTAGACTTCCTTAGCAGTCTTCATATTTTGAACTTTAATCAACTTAGAATGTACAACACTATTCTTCATTGTTCACTTCATGTGCCTTGGTCTCATTAGTAGTACTTAAACAATTAGTAGGAGGAGTGTAAGCATTCCTGTAAGCTTTCTCCACATCATATCCACAATACTCCAAATATTTTTCCATCAATATTTTCCAAATAGCATAATTAGTTTCATCAAACCTCAGATAATCATGAGTAATTTTTCCAGCCATCCTAAAGCTTCCTTAAGTAGTTAAGCTCTTCTCCAAGGAACCAAGCTCTGATACCAATTATTGAACAAGACAATTGAGAGGGGGTAAATTAGTTGTAGTAAATTTTACTTTTATAACATCCACCAGAACTTAGATCAATCACAATTCTTAACTCTACTAAAATGATTAAACATTAAGTGTAAGTGTAGAAATTGAAAACCATCACACAACCACATAACACCAAATTTACATGGAAAACCCAATGAGTGAAAAACCATGGTGAGGATTAACTCACACTATAGAGAATATAATTTTTTTTTACAAAGAGTCTCACTTCCTGAGAAAAAATGTCACTCCCAAAACAAGAACTCACTATCCAACATGGCTAACTAGCTAGAGATATCACTACCATAAAGATACAAAGAAGATAGAAGAGATAGGTTATAGAGAGATTCCAATCTCAGTGCAATAGTGAAATCCACAAAAATTTACTCAACCACTTGTATACATGCATGCATGATAGAGTCCACCTTTAGCTCACTACATCCAAAAACTCAACATTTAGACTTTGCATTGATCTGCCATACTCACATTACAAAGATCCACTTGATTCACATTTTATTTGCATCTATCTACACTATTTCTTTGCACTTCTCTTTTTTTTTCTTTCACCACGTGCTCATCCTATATTTATACCATCTTCAACTTTGAAACATATCCAAAGTTGTCCATCCATCATTAAATTCAAATTAGGTCAACACCAAAACATCCTAGGGTGGAATTAGAATGAGGGAAACCCAAACACACACTATAATCTACCCTTTTCGATAGCCACCTCTAGGATCATTTAGCCTTTATTTATTCATGAAGGCTAAATAGGAGAAATAAGGGAGTATGTATCAAGTTAATTATTTATAAAGTTATTTCAATAAATTAAAATCATAAGATAAATTTATATTTAATTGATCTAATAAAGTGACTTAAAATAAAATAATAAATCATAGTCACTTAAGGGGATAAAATAATAATATTTCTAGAAGCTTCTTGGGAGGAATTTGAGAAATCTTTATAAGGAGTTGTTGGCCCAGCATTTGAGCATGCTTATGTCTTTGACTATATTCTCATTGCTAGTTTGGTAAGAAATCTTAAATGCTTTGCTTGCTTGCTTGTTTGAGGGTTTGAAGACTCTAGGATACTAGGTTTGGTTGTGAAAGATCAACCCTAGCTAGAAATTGTGGAGGAATCCATCCAAGGTTTCTATAGGTGCTTTATTAGAGAGTTTTGGCAGTTGTAATAGCTAAGGTATTATTGTACTTCTTACAAGAGTTGTGGTTTGATGTAATAGCTGGTTTCTTATTGTATTATTGATTTGCAACATCTAGTTTATTATTGCAATCACTATTTCATTGGAGAGTTGCAACAGCTATTGTATTGTTGCAATTGAAAAGAAGTTTTCTTCTTGCTCGATCGATATTACCAAAATCCAATGGTCATTGACCAAATTTTGGTGGAGATAATAGGTTAGATTCTTGAAGTAAATAGTGCCAGAATTTTGGTAGTTCATTTGTAGCCTTGAGCAAGTTCGAATTTGGAAAAGAAGCATTGAATTTCCTTGAAATACTTTGTAGTTGGAGGAAGCTCAAATTTTCAATTGAGAAGACATTTGCAGTCATAAAAAAAATTTGATTTTCTTAGGTGAAATTGTGTGTCTCCTTGAAGGCACAATTTTATGTGAGTCATTTTTCATTCATCTAGGAAAATTGAATTATGACAAAGAAAAAAATGGTGGCTTCTCTTAACATCTTGGGTGCAGCTATTGAAGGAAATTTTTAAGACCTCTTTACCTATTCATTTTGGGTGCTATATCCAGCAATAAGCTCGGTGTGGTTTTGTGACAACAAATTGATTATAGCATTTCCTATTATTCCAAATTGATTTCAATATTGAGGGCATCCTTGGGGGTGGGAAAATTGTGGTTTGGAGAGAACCTTGTTGCTGCCAAAAGAAGTTCAAAATTACTTGTGGAAGGTTTGATTTGAGCTAGGGGAAATTCATGGAATCTTAAAACTGAGTCATTTCCTTGTTGATGATAGTACAATCTAGTTGCTAGTTTCATGTCATAGTGATATCTCTCTTACCTAGGTGCTTTCACAACTTATACAATTTTGGAGTGAAGAAACCTTGCTCCTGTCAAACTTGCTAGGAAAATCATCTTCATAAAGGTGTCATCTCTAGGTTCTCAATTGACATTATAATGCATATTTAGGTATGAACTTAGTATTAAACATTTGTTGCAGGTATATCCATTGCCTTAGTAGAATTTTGTATTGGTTCAAGTCTCTTGGTCATTAGCATTGTAAATTCCTATCTTTAAGGGTGACTTGGCTGCAATTGGTAGTAGTTTGTAATCAATTGGAAGTTTTATTGCAATATAATTCACTGGAGTCTTTTGGTTTCATAACAAGTGTTTTTCAAAATGCCTACTATTGTAACTAAACATTTTCACTCAATTTCAATCATCTTTTTGCATTGAAAAATGACAAAAATATCTACATTACATCCTAGCAGCATTCGATGTCTTTTAGTATTGTTTGGTTTGATATTTTATGCATTTCATCATTAGAACACAAGGAAAAACAAAATTAAAAACATTTACCAGCCAAGAATAGTTACAAGGAAAGTGTTTGATGAAATTCCCAATTGGTAAAACTTAGAAGGGTATGTGTAGGATCATCATGGAAAAAATAGACCCTTAAGTGGTGAAAAATTCAGAAAAAATCAAAGTTAGGCAACTTGACATAAAAATTTGAATAAGTTATCTATATTATTTCAAAAATATGTAAGAATAGAATCTATAGAAAATTGAATGTAGTTTCTAAACTACTAGGTTTATTTAAAAAAAAATCTATTTGGTGAAATTTAAGATTTCAATGCAATAGTACTTAAATTTCAAGGAAAAATAAGAAGTAGTTGTTTGTCTAACCACCCTAACCCCAATAAAATGATAATATTTTTTATAATATTTTAGATATAAGTAGAGGACTTGTGTCCTAATGTGATGCATATTTTTTATAATTTTTGTCCAAGTAAATATTTAATTATGAATTTTTATTACAACTATTAAAAAATATATAAGCTCATATGTCTAACCACCTTAACTTGGTCAAAACTTCATGAAAATCATTTTTTTTAATCCTATAGTATGCGACACATAGAATGTAACACATGTTTTGGATTCAAAAAATGTGATAGCATTTGAAAGATATAGATGTTTTTCAATCAACCTATCAATTAGGACTTTAGTCATAATTCAAATAGAAAATGAATAATAATTATTTATTAAATTCAAATTAAAGAATAATTTATATTGGTGGAAAGCTGAAAATCTCCTTTAAAAACCCTTTTCATTTCATCAATTTTGGGTAAAAAAAAAGTCGTCAGCCACATACCCATCATATTGCCACTTTTTGCCCCATCATGATCTTGCACATACCCAAAAGTTAAAGGTCGATTTTGGAAAGGGTCTTTACAAATGTATCAGAGCTAAGAATCTTGCCAGCCTATTGGGTAGTTGATCTTTGTTTCACCTAATCAAATCATATCAGAAATTTTAGTTGGGTTACATGGCTACTTCGAGTAATTGAAAGGAAGCTTTGATGGAATCATTGATTAAAAAATAGGATAAAATTAATAAAAAAGTGGAATTATTGAATCAAGGATAGAATAAACTGATTGAAAAATTGGAAAAGTAGAACAAAGAATAGGAAGCTATCAAGAATTTTTAGGAATATTGATGTTTATTGGTGAAACATTGAGATTCTTACTATAGGTCAAAGTATCTCTTCTTAAATTTTGGAGGAGGTTGAAAGTTGTTTGTGTAAGGTTGGAAAGTCACCTTCTCAAGCAATGTATAAGGCTATAAGACCTTTGGTGAGTTCTTTGGTTAAGCCAAAAATTTTACAACATTAGGATGAAGAGGTTAGACTTGTAGTGGCCTCTTGCATGATGGAAGTTGTAAGGATGACAACTCCTACAAAACCATATGGTATGGATACTATGAATGTAATACTTTAGGTGATGGTGGATAGATTTCAGGGGTTACATGATGTTAAAATTCCTACCTTTGGTTAGAGAGTAAAAATCTTGGAGATTATGGCCAAGTGTAGGGTACATTACCTCTTGTTCAATTTTGGGTGCACTGATTTGATTCTCTAGATGTTTGACTACTTCATTTTCAAAATTAGGAAATGACATTCAAACAGTGTTAAGACAAAAGCTTTCAATATCTTTTCCTTGATCCTTTATGAAGATGAAGATGTGTGCAAACAACTACAATCAGATTTGTTAGCATTTGGAGAAGAGAGTAGCATGTTTCAACTGCAGCATATGATCTCACAAAAATATTGGTTGAGCAAAAAGTTGAGAAGTTCATAGAAAAATTGAATGCACAAGGGTTAATCTCATTTGGTCTACTAGTTTTGTCTTCTCTACTTAAAGAAAATAGGTCGTCATCTAGTGGAGTAGCTGAGTTGAAGGATGAGATCATAGAACAACCTAAGCCCACTTGTGTTGAGAAACTTGATAAGGGCATTGAGGATGTTTCTACAAGTGGAATTTGTGCTAATATAATTCCAAATTAGCATATGTGCATAGATGAAATCACCAATGAAAATAGTTGTCTAACTCAAGCACTTCTTGAAAAATCTGATGCTTCCTCCGATAAAGTAGAGGTTGTTCATAAACCTAAAATTTCATACAACTTGGATAACCAGTTGAAGGTGAGTGAGGATGATATTGTGGTTGCCTTATCTCATCATGAAAAAATGAATAAGGTGATTGATAATCATCTTTGGATGGTTCAATTGGAGGGAAGACAAAAGATATTTGAAGCAAAGTCTTCTCAGGATAGCTTGTAGTTAATCAAAGAAAGTATGGGAACAATGAAAAAAAATTATTTACACCTTCTTTTGGATCATTACCACCTTCTCAATATCGTTGAGGTCTATTCCGATGGTTTGAGAAGGAAAGAAGATTAAGTAGATAAGATATTTCATGATCTTATGGTTTCCAATGATTCCTTGAGGAGTACTTAGTTAGCTCTTCAAGAATCCAAGATTCATTCTAATGAGCTCTACTTAGAGTTGAGCTTGGATATATGTTCATCATGTTTAGCAGAGATTCAGTCATCTATGGTACATGGGCATATGCTAAGGAGAGAAGCATGAGATCTCCTAGTGTTCACATTCAGGATACACGTGCAGTGTATCTTGTGTTGGACAAGCAAGAGGAGTCAGTTGGTGATGGATCCATTGTACTTGATTGTGAGAGGTATATGATCGACTTTCCAATTGATTCCAATCTATGGTTTGGAGAAAGGCATGTTGGATATAGTATTCCAACACCATCCTCATGAGCTTTATCTCTTGCTTCATTGATTGGTGGTTGTCCTACTTTGTTGGTCCAAGTTCTTTTAGGTTACACTTTGATGGAAGTTGGTATGGATAGGAGAGGTTGGGAATGTCACTTTGAAGTTAGAGGATGGAGTGTGTAGTAACAGAAAAAGTACCCTTTTCCTTTCTTGCTTGATAATTGACAATAAAGCTAAATTAATGGTGTCTTGGAGTGGTGTTGTAATGTCTTTTACATACTCACACTATTATAGGACCTTTATTTAACTAAATTATGCCTTAATTAGTCCTTTGCAAAGGCATTGTAAACTGTTGTAACACACTTTCACACTTTTCTAGGACTTATTTGCTTAATTAGGCCTAATGGACCCCTTTCTAAATAAAAATGTACATAATTTTTACCTTGTTTAGGTGTTGTAAATTGTTTTACAACACTTTAACACTTATCTAGGTGGTCTTAATTCATTGTGGTTAATTTGAGTTATTAACCCCCTTTTTGGGCCTTAATTTTGACCTCTCAAGGATCTTTCTTGAGAATCATAAATTAAATATCAAATTATTTCATTGGGAAAAATTTGGTCCTAGTAAGTTGAGCCAGGATCCGTTCACCCTTAGTGGCATATGGGTTCTCCCTTAACAAGAACCCCCTTCCTCAGTTGATCTGGAATGGGTTTTTTGCATCTTCTTTTAGCTCCCTGAAGCTCGATCCTAGAAACTTAGCTAGGACCCATTTTCCTTTGGTGGTGAATGGGTCCTCCCTTAATGAGACCCTAATTTTTGAATTTCATTTTGGCGGGAATAAAATTATCTTTCTTTCTAGATCTGGTGTCAGCCCTAGTTCTTTGAATTTTTGGGTTAATCTCCTAATTTAGTATAAATAAGGGGTTAATTCACATTGTTTCTCCTAACACAAGCTAGAAATTTTGTGTGCTTCATGAGATAAAAATTGAGAGCATTAGAGCACTTCAAGATCATTCATAAGGAATTTCAAGGAAAATTTCAAGTGATTGTTGCAGCAATTTAAGGTCTTATCATCATGTTAAGGGTTTAATGCATTCATGTGTGTTGAGCTAAGAAGTTAATGTTGCATTGAGGATCCATTTACAAGCATCATCCTACATCCAAGATCTACATTCTCCATGGCCATTCCATGATTGTTTATAGATTTGCATCACAAGACATCATCCAAGATGATATCACTTGCTTCTTTGATATTTCATGATTCATGTCATCATTTGGTTTAATTACCTAGGAGGGGTTTGACTAAGGAAAACCCCCATTCACTAACAAATAACAATTTTTTTTTTCCCTTGAGTGTGTTATTAGCATCATATTTTGCATAATTTGAGGTGTTTAGGGCCTTGAAAAAAAGTGATCCATCTCTTTTTCCCACACATTAGGGTGGATCCTATTTTCACCCTATACATTATTTGGTGAACCTAACATTTTCAACATTGCAATATTATGATTTTTGGAGTCTCTCATTGCATATTAAGTTAAAATATTGCATTCATTGCATTTAGATTTGCATTCGATTAGGGTTTCCTCTTTTGCATTGAAATCTTGCATGTCATATAGGGTTTAGATTTGCATTGTTTTGCACTTCCTAAATTCGAAAATTACAAAAATAAATCAGTCATTTTGCATCTCATTTAAATTTCATTCAATTGCATTTGAAAATTAAAAAAAAAAAAATTGTGTTCCAACCTAGGTCTTGCATTTCCTCTTTCTATTGCATTTTTGTCTTGAATTTTTCAAAAATATGAAGTTGTATTTCACTATCTACAACCTAGAACTGAAAGATGCATCTAAGAACTTGCAAATCATTAAAAAAATAGTTTTAAAAGACCTAACTAGGACCCATTTACCTTTACTGGTGAATAAGTCCTTGATCAGGTATGATCTGTACCTTATGGCATTTGTGAAGACATCAAAATTAACTCTAAATTCCACATTAAAATATCAAAAACACCTAATTATGACCCATTCGCCCTTATTGGTGAAAGAGTCCCTATTAGCTATAGATCTACAACTTAAGAACATTAAAATATCAATTTTTAGCTTTTGTTTGGTGCATTTATCTTGTTTCATTTTTCCAATTCTCTATTTCATCAATTTCTTTACATTTAGCTTAAATTTATTAATTTTAGTGCATTGTTAAAAATTCAAAATTGCATGAGAACATTTCATTTTCAGCTTATTGCATTGTGTAATCATTAAACTACCATGTTTAGGTTTGAAATTCTAAAAATGGAGAACTATTTAGGAAATGTGTGGAAATCCTTGTTCTCTTTGATTGATGTTTCATATTGTGTTTTTGGCAATGACCCTAATGACATGGAGCTAATTCACACTCACACAACTCCTAATGCATGTCCTCCTCATGATGTTGACATCATTGGAGAAGATGATTCCAATAAGAATGAATTCATAAATGATTTCCTTAACAACCTTGAGTCCAATGCATCCTTTTATCCTTCAATGAATCAACCAACACAACTTGAAAAGTTTGACCTTTTACATCCTGAAACTAACTCACAAGTTGAACCTAAGTTCCCTACCATAGGTAAACCTAACACCTCTAAACAAGAAAACATTCAACCATGCTATGTCAACAAAGTAACCAAAACATCAATCAACCTTGAAGAGACATATGGCAAAGGATTCACCATCTTACACAAACAAGGATGTGATACAAGTGAACATAACATTCATCAAGTCCTAGAACAAATACCAACTGAACAAACCAAAGGGTTAGGATATCAAAATTCCCCTCTCAACATAAGTGATCCTAAATAATACCTAAGACTCCATAGTGATGGAATGGCAGTCTTAGATCCTCCTTTTGATATAAATTTCCTCCTTCCTAAAGAGCAACCTATACCTCCTAAAGACAAGTTCATCTCAGAGCTCCTGCCCTAATCTCTTCTAGAGAAGTAAGTGAATCTAGCAAGCACAAGAGGCCCTAAAAAATAAAGAAACTAAAGTTCCCTTGTCCTCCACCTAAAAGGGAAAGTTAAAATAAAAATACTTCAAAACAAAGAACTCATAATATTACCACCAATGAAAGACAAGTTCATACTATATCCTAAAGATGCAAATGTTCCACATTGTTGATACCACAAAACTCTTGGACATAGTACTGATGAGTGTTGTGCATTCAAATTAGTATTGAGTGACTTTAACTTTGATGGCCATGATTTCCATTGAGTTATTGCATAACATACCCTCCCCACTTCTTGCCATGTAATAATTGTAGAATCTTAAAACATTCTCACTATTACATGTTTTACAATTATTGCAAATCATTCTTTTTAATGTAAGTAGCTCATTTTCATCACCTACCTTGGCTCATTCTTATCTTGCACAAAGTGGGGGAAATAATTTGATAGCCTTGTACTAGTAATGCATTGTCATTGTCCCTTTAGCTACTTGCCCACCTTCTATTTATACCAATCAAGATTTAAAGGAAGATGGCCTACTTTAGGTTGGCTTGCTTGTTCCTTACTAGTCTTTTGCTTTTTCATTTTTCTTTGTGACTACATGTGTGTAATGTGATCCACTGTGACATTTTGTTTTATGTTCCTCTCTATTTTGTGCATTCTTCTATATGTATCTTCATTCTTCTTTATGTCATAATTTTCTTTTTCATTTGTCTTGTGTTTTCCTTTTGGGGATGACACAAGGCATTGAGACATTTATGTCTCTTCCATGTTGACCCAAAATATTTTTCCTTTTTCTTTTTCATTTGTCTTCTATTTTCCTTTAGGGGATGACACAAGGTGTTGAGACATTCATGTTTCTTTCATGTTGACCCGAAATGTTTTCTTTTTTTTCACTCTCTTTATTTCATTCATCTAGTTCTATGAGTATTTTGGGAATGATGACAAATCTATCCTCTATGAAAACATTGTAGCGTAGACATACTGACCCCAAATCCATAGATCCCTTATGTGTTTGTAGGGGTAACCCTTCCTATTTCATGATGCAGCTCGCTTTAGAAACATATGACTTGGCATAGGGCTTTTCAAGGAGAGCTCTCATGTCTTAAGATCAAAATAATTAGCTACTTTAAAGAAATTTCTCATAGTGATGGTGTAGCAACCACTTTAAAGTTTGGGAATACAATGATGCCATCTTTTGGAAAATTTCATGGCGTGATTTTTTTTTTTCTAATGTTTCCTCTTCTTGGTGGTGTCATTTGGTTTGATGTCATCCAAGATTGTATCATCTACTATCATGGCATGATACGAATGAGGCATCCCATTGGTAGTAATTTGACACTTTGGCTTGTCCTTTCTTGGAGACATTAGGCACAATGCTCCCTAAGAGTAATATTGTTACATGAACAAAACAAAATCCCCTTTAACAAAATTTTTACATGATATTCAAAAGAATTTACAAAATAATTTTCATTGTAGTGCCTGATCAAAGTTGTTAGGAGGATGACTTTGGTATGGTATGCGAGGCTAATATGATTCTCTCATTTACCACTTTTTGGGGATAACTCACCTAGTGGATAGACTAAGGTTCCACTACCCTAGAATGAGCATACATAGTTTTGGAAAACTCACCCCATGGATGACCTAAATTTTTGTGGCCCCATAGTAAGCAACGTATTTTATGGACAAACATCCATCACCTCACATCGTGTTGAATCAGTTTTTCTTGATTCTTTTGTTTTTTATTTTTATTGGCCTTTGACAGGGTGCGATCATGTATTTTTGTGATTGTTGCATACATAATTGTCTTGAATGTCTTATTTAGTGTGAGTTTGACATGAGGTCATCCTCTCACTAAAGTGGGGGTAAAATGTAGTAATAGAAAAAGTACCCTTTTCCTTGCTTGCTTGATAATTAACTTTAAAGCTAAATTAATGGCATCTTGGAGTGGTATTGTAATATCTTCTACACGTTCACACTATTCTAGGACCTTTATCTAAATAAATCATGCCTTAATTGGTCCTTTACAAATGTGTTGTAAAGCATTGTAACACACTTTCACACTTTTCTAGGACTTATTTGCTTAATTAGGCCTAATTGGCCCCTTTCTAAATAAAAATGCACATAATTTGTACCTTTTTTAGGTGTTGTAAAGTGTTTTAAAGAACTTTCACACTTATCTAGGTGGTCTTAATTTATTGTGGTTAATTGGAGTTATTAACTATGGACATTGATTTTGGTATCCAAGGGTTCTTTAACTCTTTTAGGGTTTTCCACCTAAAAGGAGAGAAATGGACCCAAAATGTATAATTTATACACTCAAAAGTCAATTCAAGGATGGATGAAATATACCTAAATATGATGTCTAAATGAAATAAAATGAAAGAGAGGATTTATCAATGCAAAACCTAAGAAATGAAAGTTGTTTGAAAACATAGTGATGTATGCAAAAAAACCTAAGAATGCAAGCAAAAAATAATAGAATTAAACAAGACTAGAGAGGTACACCTAGAATTTAAAGTCTAATGTAGAGAGGCTCTAGAATCATATTCAATTGAATAGAAAAGATGACTAGGACACTTGTGCCAAGCTAGGTGACTTAGTCCAATTTTGGGGAGATTCTACCAGAATAGGAATCTGCCAATGGGTATCCAAAAATGTAGAAACCACTTTTCAGGCCTAGAAATGGGACCAATTCACCACAGATGGTGGCTTAGTGCACCTTGGAATCTAGGAAAATTTGAGACAGGATTTTGTAGCTTTCAGTTTGCACTTCCTTTCTTGGCAGGTGTCTAGTTCAGATTCTATAGAAAATGGGTTGAAAGAGGTCTCCAAGCTTCAATTAGGGATTTGTTGAATTTGATGGATTGTTGACCACTTTTTAACACCAAACTCTTTAACAAATCTACATACAAGACCTGCAAACACACATGAAAAGAGGGGGAAAAGTGTTAAGGGTTAGAGTATAGGGGTTTGCCTTGGTCAAACCCCAATTTGGTAATCAAACCCTAGATAGTGAAATGAAA